>CAUYON010109040.1:0-48794 GCA_963573935.1 Arctocebus calabarensis
AAAAACTATTTGGGAATACTGCTATGCTAACATATTAACCACACTATAATCATTCATAGGAAAACAGTGTTTAAGCAATGACTTAAATGAAATAATAAAGTTCAAACTATCATAAACTTATAGACCACAATGATTTTACAAAACAAGCAATTCCAGATACATTTTTAATAAATTTATATAGTTGCACAACCATCACCACTATCAGTGTTTGGAACAATAAAACTCATCTGCAGTAAATCCTGCTCCTACACCTGGACCCAGACAACCACTGACCTTTCTTCTCTTTATACTCTTTGCCTTTCCCAGTAATCTTAAATAAATGAAACCATACATTACATAGATTTCTTTATCTGGTTTCTGTCTCGTCACGTTACTTCTGAGATTTAGACCCACTGGCTTACCTGTCCATATACGTCACTCATACCACTTCACACATACCACTTCACACACATTAGTCCAGAGGGTGTGCAGTGGTGCAAACTTGTGATTTTGTGTTTCTCTAGGGATTCATGATGTTGAGCATCTTTTTGTAAACTTACATGCCATTCATAAATCTTTTTTGATAAAAAGGGTATATGTCAGATCTGCTGCTTATTTTTTACTGGGCTGTTTAGCTTAGTTTTGTATTATATGAATTAATCACCCATTCTAGACACAAGTCCCTTATAAGATACATGCATAAAAGGGATACTTAGAGCTCACAAGTAACTAATTCATCCTGGTGTTAATTCCTTCTTATATCTTATAAACTACTTTCCGATACATATTTTTTAGCTGTCCCGATTTATTCTGAAATATTAATAAATTTTTCCCAATTTAGGATAAAATAAATAGTAATTACTTAAACAGATCTCCCATCAGATTTCAGAATATCTTCTCACCTCTAATACATCCAAATTAAAGAAGCCAAGATCCTTTTTCATTCTGAAATTTAAAAACTTGCTTGAACAAAATATATGCAAGTCTGTATTTAAACAATGTGACTTTATTATATGTCTCCGAATACCCATAAGATCTGAGACTAGTCAGATCTTTTAATAACTCTTTCCTATGCTGATTGCATTACTGGTATTTTTCCGCTCATTCATTCCATTTTAAATGATCTACCATACCTTGAATGTTCCTGAAAATGTTGTGCTCGTAACTGGAATGCCACAAACAATGATGATGCTATTGCCAATAACTGGTTTCTCTCACTCTTGGTTAATGCATGTCCTGAGGGGGAAAAAATCATCCAATCAGTTATATATAATGTTAACATCTGTCCTTCCATCTTATAGAATTACAACTAGTCATTCAAACAGGTGTTTTTATCAGACCTCTCCTCTCCTCATGGGAGTTAGTACTGCACTAGGCATGGAAGCATGCCGGGTTGGGAAAGCAGACTTCAAATAAGACAAAAACCCTTGCTCACTGGAAGAATAAAATCTAACTTGAAAAAGAAGATAGTAAATGGAGACACAAAACAAAACAATTAAGAAAACCTTCTCCACAGAGATCTGTAGGAAAAGCTTAAGTTTCCTCACAGCTACTTCTTTTTCTTGCTCCCCAGCCCAACTTTGCTCTTCCAGAAAGTGAGGACAAAGGGCTAGAAGCTCCAACCTCTGAAGAGGAGAGCAGCTGATCGAAGACAGGGAAAGGCCATATTCTCTAGTGCAAAGGACTCAAAGAAGAGAAAGGTTGATTCTCTTGTCTCTATGCAGTCAGCATTTGAATCCCACCCAACCCATCAGTCAACCAACTACTCTCTCCTCCTCTCTCTCTCTCTTCCCACCATAACACAGCTGGACCTGGGGATAGTGGGCTGACCTAGGAAGGCCTGGAAAGTCTCCTTGCCTGCGTACTGTGCCGTAGAGAAACCTACTTTCACAACATTCCTCAACACAGAATTTGGATGCTCCAGGGTCTTCAGGTCAAAACAATGCTTAAGAGCTCTGTAGTGTCACATTGTCTAATACTATTTGCCACTGTGCCTTATACAAACAGCAGGGTATCAAATGGTACAGGATGAGCAATTCAAGTGCTGGAGCATCATCAATAAGATGCTCCTTACACATTTTGCCTTCTATATCCAGGGGTCCCATCCATGGATTCAACCAACTGCAGGTCAAAATATTTGGGGGTGTGGGGGGAGAGGAAAGGGTGACTGTATCCATATTGAACATGTACAGACTTTTATCCCTGTCATTATTCCCAAAATAATACAGTATAACTAACAACTGTAAAAATGGCATTTACATTGTATTATGTAAGTAATCTAGAGATGATTTAAAATCTACAAGAGGAAATGTGTAGGTTACATGCAAATACCATACCATTTTTTATCAGGGGCTTGAGCTTCTGCGGATTTTGGTATCCAAGGAGTTTTGGAACCAATCCTTACACATATTGAGAGACCAGTATGTAATTTGAAAAACCTACGCCATAATCTGAACTTAAGAAAATAAAAGTATTTTGGGGCAGCACCTGTGGCTCAAAGGAGTAGGGCGCCAGCCCCCTATGTCAGAGGTTCAAACCCAGCCCCAGCCCAAACTGCAAATAAATAAATAAATAATTTTGAATAGTCTATCTTAGAAGTCACTCAAAATAGAAACAGGATTAAAAATACCCCAAGTCAGAATATAAACACTTTCAACACCTGCAGGGTGTCTATGTGGAAGGACTTCATGAAACTGAAGGGCAGGGAGCACACAAGTCCCATCCCTCTTCAAGACAAACCTAAAAGCTACATAAATCATAATACAAACATGGCTTCTATCAATTGCTTCTGGGAATTCAATAATAGAACATATACACCACACTCATGCAAGTTTTGCAAAGTTCCAGATTTTACCCTGACATGTAAGCAATGATGAAAACATCCCGCATGATTTCACAATTAATTACCCTACATGGGATGTATTACAGAAATTTGGTCTCAGTCCACAGCAGTCCTAGAAGCCATCCAGTGGCCCACGAGATCACAATGGCTTCCTTAATAACACTAAGATGTCTTTGCTTTTTAAAAAACTCTCATTTTCTCAGGAGTATACCATGAGGTTCCCAGATTCAAGGGACACATGACATGTGATGACATCATTGCTCTCATGTCAATACATAATGGATTTATCATTTTACTAAATAAATAGCTTCAATTTATAATGTGGCAAAAATACCAACAAATATAAGCACAAAAGCTCTCCGGAGAGTAAAGAAGACCAGTGCTTCTCCAACTTCACTGAACAAAAGCCCCAGTCCCTGAGCTCCTCCTACAGAGATGGAATGGGGGGGGTTAATCTGCATTTCTGACAAGTTCCAGGGTGATGCTGCAGCTGCTGGTTATCATGTCTCAACTTCAATACAACTTTTAGCCTGTTTATCAAGCTATGTAAAGAAACCATTTAAAAGTTCATGAAACCAGTTCAGTGGGGAATGCCCAGCAAGATAAATTATCAGAGCATTTTCAACACAGTATGTGTATTTTTTTATGAAAACGTTGGGTGTGTTTGAGTGTTATATGCATACTAAGGTTGTAAAATGTATTTCTTATGGTGATTCACAATCAAAATATGTAACAATTCACTTCTTTAGACACATATGCACAGTATTTATTATCGATAAGGGAAAAGTACCAAGTTGACTGCAAGATGCCCTGTCAGTATTTCATTTGTCTAATCAGCTGCTAGAGTACCAACTCAGGCAACAGGGAGACAGCAGGTTCTCAACAAAAATTGACTCCATTCATTCTCACAGGCAAACTGACAGGATGTATATCAACCTTAACCCTTTTATTAACATCCCACCTCAAAAAGACCTTGTGTAAGAAATCCTATCACACTGACCTTAACCCTTTTATTAATATCCCACCTCAAAAAGACCTTGTGTAAGAAATCCTATCACACTGACCTACTCTTACGTTAATGGTTCTAGCGTGATGCTACTCTTGCTCACCAGCAACAGTGGCCTTCACTTCCACTGTTCCCTGGTGTCCACCCTGGCTCTGTCCTTGGACTCCCTTTGTAAGTTCTCCACTGTCTGTACTATGGTGGCAGTGTGCTAGCGCGGTGTGGAGTCAGACACATCTCCATTCATTCTCTGCTCTAAGCTAGGGAGCTGAGGCAATGACTTCATCTGCTGCATTCCCTAAAGAGCTGCCCAGGAGGGGAGTTGAGAACGCATCTTGCTGACCACAGACCACTAGGGTGCAAGTCACAGGAGGGCAGCACACTCTCCTGTTTAATGATGAACTCTGGAGCACAGTATGTAACCGGTTCTATAAGCAAGAAAACACTTTTTTTTTTTTGAGACAGAGCCTCAAGCTGTCACCCTGGGCTCAAGTGAGTCTCTTGCCTCTGCCTCCCAAGTAGCTGGGACTACAGACGCCCGACACAACGCCGGGCCATTTTTTGGTTGTAGCCATCATTGTTGTTTGGCGGGCCCCGGGCTGGATTCGAACCCGCCACCTCAGGTGTACGTGGCTGGCGCCTTAGCCTGTTGAGCCACAGGCACCGAGCCAAGAAAACACTTTTTATGTTTTTCTCTTTCTTCCTCATTCTCTCAAGTTCCCAGGCCAGGAAGAATTACTGACCAGAACTTTGTAACTTTCTGTAGCATTGATGCATTCCCTTTTGACTTTATTTCCCAATAACTGCAGAAAATCCTTGCAGCCATGAGATAACTACAGAGCCTCACACCACCAGAAAAGATAAGTAATGTGCACTGAGCCTGTGCACAAGCCTGACATAAAGAGCAGTGTCAAGCCCCAGCTCCTTGTAATATAGTCCCACCCTGGGAGGGGCTTATCCACCCTTTGTTGTTCATAGGATGTATGTACTGGCATGACCTCTCACTGAGCATGGGCCCTGCACTCCCCCCTACACCTGATCACGTTCACTCCCCTCGTGCATCATTTATTTCCACCACGACCCTGCTGGCCAGGGAGATGGCTTTGAGGCAGTCTGCACCTCCCCCTCCCAGCACATGCCTCTCCAACAGGAGGTATCTTAGTCGGGTATAGTGTTCTTGAGTCAATTTTTTTTCCTGTGTAGATTATTATTTTCAAGTTTTCTAACTTTCAGTTTATAAACCCTTTCTTCCTTCACAATCCTACTTGTCTCAGTAATGGGCTGTCTGTGGGGAAGTATGAAAGCAAACTAACAGAGCACTTGTTTTTCCCCTCTTCTCTCATCCTGATGAAGCTGAGAAGCATCTGAGAGAAAGAAAGATGGGTCTGTTGGGAACGTAAATGACATGGCAGCAAAACTGAGAGACTCAGAAGCTCAGGTGGAGTTCCAAGGCTTTCTCAGACCCAACCACTGGAGCAAAAGCCCCGTCAGTGAAGACATGGCTAAAGAAGGTGGCAGCTCTCAGTTAAGGAGCCTCACACAGGTTTTTTGACACAGTTTTGGTCTCTGTATCCCAGGGGCCATACCCCCTTGGTGTGCAGGGTCATTTGGCAAGATCATTTTGTGGGGGAGTCTTTAGGAAATCTTGCTAGGCTGGTTAGATCTCTCGAAAGGAGCCGGCCCACTACTGTGCCTGTGAGTACCTGTTTGCCTGCTGGGGTTCTGGGAACCAACCAGGGAATGAGGTCTAAGGAAGGGGCATCGCCACAGTCAATGGGGCCACGTCCCTAGACTCCATCCAGCGGTGCTTGGTGTCCCCTGTTCTTCTACAGAAAAGAATCTCAAAGATTTGGGGGTAGGGAGGACTAACCTGGATGTGAAGAACAAGGGAGGGATACAAAGAAAACTTTACAGAGATTTTGGGCTGAGAGTCCTACATTTAAGAATCTCCCAAGTACCTGGAGCTAATAATTTCTGAGATTTCCTAAGGGTTCTGAGGTGGGAACGGCAACAAACTACTTCTCAATGTTTCCCACTGTCAACTTCAGATTCAGCTTTGTTAGGTTGTTAAGTCAGTTACGAATTATCTTTTAACTTTTCATTTTCCAATATGCTATTTCCTCTCTTTTCCTTGCGGGCTTGTGTTCTTAAAAAAATTCAAGTTGGTGGGCTTGGGGGTAGGAAAAAATGTCTGTCTTTCAGCTACCATCTTTATCTCAGAACTGGTTAAAGAACTTTTTTCAGCAATTTCCTCAAAAAGGGTGAAATATTTCTGAACCCCTCTTAAAGAAAAAAACTTTTTTGACACTGACAAATGAAAAGATATCTTAATTGGGTATATTATTCTTAAGTCAAGTTTTTTTCCTGAGTAGATTATTATTTTAATGTTTTCTAACTTTTAGCTTATAAATTAAGTTTATAAAGATGATCACATTGAACATTCCTTATTTACAACTTGTTTTTTCTTCTACATGCTTTAAATTATGTATTCTTGATGTGCCTACCGGAATTACTTTTTTCCCATCAATCCTGTCTGAAATGCAGTGAGTCTTTCCTATAATACCTGGAGACTTTCTTAAGACCAATGGGGAGAAAAAACTTCCCTGTTATTTTTTCAATTTTATCCTGCCTTTATTTGTCCATTTTTTCTTTTCATGAAACTCCTATTATTCATTTATATATAAAATCTTTTTACATATAAAAGATGGCTTTTCCTTCCGTATCTTATCCCTTCCCTCAAGATTTTATTCTTACTACCTTTTTATTACACGTGTTCGGACACTTCTTACATTTATTCTTTTGGGTCACTAATTTGATTCCTAGCGGCAACCATTCTATCTTCCACATTGCTGAAATGTTTTACTTCTCAAAATCATAGTTTTGGGTTCATTAAATAAGTCTTGCTCCCTTAATTTAATATCCTTAAGTGTTCTTCTGTTATTGAGTAAGCATAGTCTATTTCCCCCCCCACACCAGCAGTCCTAAAACTGAATATCACTTCTTCTCAGGGATTCTTCTAGATCCCCCTCCCTACAGGGTTAAACCCTTTTCCTTTCCACACTAGTGGTTCCAATTGCTATCAATACGCAGGTCAAAGGCCTAAGCAGAGATTTTCTGGTAAGTGCTTAACATCTAACTGGGATGTGGGGAGTAAGAAATGCCCCCATGTCTAGCATTTGCCAATTGCCTTAGAGTCTTTCTGAGTAGCTGAGTTCAAATCCAACATTATACCAGAAAGGATGATTTATACAAATAAGCACACCTGACTCTGATTAGCAGGTATGGCAGCCCCAGCCCTGCCAACAGAGCCCTGAAAGAGACACTGCACTAACCTAAGACACTGTTTTTGAGTCCCCAAACTGGAATTGTTTTTTTCCTCTACTCCCATGATACTTTGCTTGTATTTTTACCTAGCCCTTACTTTATTCTGGCCTGTAGTATAGCTAGTTCTTTCCACATTTATTTCTCACATGATGTTAGCTCCTTAAGGGCAGGGAAAATATACTATCCACCTTTGATTTCCTCTACCACCTACATCAATCATTTGTTAATTGACTTTAAAGATGGACTTCAGTTCAAATATCATCATACTACTTTTTAAAAATTTTATTTTTATTCCTTTCCCATCCTCCCTCCCTCTCTCATAGCACTACTTTAATAGGTACAGAAATACTTGATTAAATTCAGTGAAAAAGAGAAGTTTAATTGTATACTTTTTGTGTTGAATCAAATTATTGCCAAAAATCTGTAACTTTTTCAGAAGAAATAATTCTAACAATTTCTTCTTTTGTTTTTATTTTTAAGACAGGGTCTTGCTCCACTGCCCAGGTTAGACTGCAGTAGCATCATCATAGCTCAATGCAATCTCAAACTCCTGGGCTAAGCACTCCTTCTGCCTCAGTCTCCCCAAGTGCCAAGCTTTGCAGGGATTAGCCACCGCACCTGGCCTGACAATTTATTTTGAAGAAGCTTAAAGTAATAAGTCCAAACCACTCATTATAAGCCAATTGAAACTATTGTTTTTCAAATATCTTTTCTCATTTTCCACTTATTTCAGAATCAAAATATTGGATAAATAAATATCCACTTAGTTTTCAAAATCAAAGGAATCTAAAAACTTAAAAAGAATGATTACTTGTGTTGTCTTTTTTAATTTTAGATATAATCATTTTAAAGTTTAACACCAAGAAGCTTCAGTAAAACTTTCTTGATATATAAATTTTGAAAAATAAGTATAATAAAACATTTTAATGCAGTCATAAAAACAGGCACTTGCTTGTGAATAGTGCCTAGGATAGCTGGACAGATGGGAAGCAGATGGGTAACCCCAAAGGGGCAGAATGACCCAGCCTCAACATATGGAGAAGATTCCGGATTAACTTTACTTGCCACTTCCCGCTGTCTCTTTTGGGCACATATATCAAACAAAGATGATACAGTTTAATATATCTAAGATCTGATCTGGAGGGCAACAGGAAAGGAGAAAGAGAGTGATCTGAAGAAGAAAGAGAGAGAGCAGCCATGACTATGGGAATCATTTTATATACCAAAGCACCTTAAATGGATATAAAGAAACAGTTGAAATTTGTGAGAGAATATCTAACCTTCATATTCCCCAAGTTCATTAGAAATGATCACAGAGGCTCTGGCTCTCACCTGACATATTAAGTCTCATCTAAGTCTTGTTGGTTTCCTAACATCTGTGTTAACCATGTTTTCAATGCTCAGGGTTTTCTCTGTCTCTCATTTGAAGAACAATTTTTCCACTACATAGAAAAACTCACTGACAACTCTGCAGTGTTAAATCTTACTATCTACTCATTACTTTTTTAAAACTTCATTTCTCAGAGTAAACACCATCATCTTGTTAGTTATCTTCATTTTCATTAATAGGACTAGCATTCAGTTTTCTAAAATTTTCAGTGCTATTTTTCCATAAAGATAACATTTTAAAGCATTAAAGAAGAGTTTCTGTGTATGCCTGTTATCAGCAAAAAATACAAATCTGATTTGACTTTCAAGAACCAGAAAATCAGGTAGGCTAATGATCTGCCTCCAAGTTTTATTTCAAGACAGGACTCAGAGAATATTCCACATAGCTGAATTCTTCATCCCACAGAATTGTAGGTTATCACACTCATGAGTCACCTATAAACACTCAAAATCACAAATGTCAATAGTCTTGGATACACTAAGAATTCTAATAAATCCAGAGTAAGTCAAAATGCCTTAATTTCAAATAAGAAAAACTATATATTATAATAAAGTATAAAAGTAACTTTAATACACTAAATATTTTAATGTATACAAACCTTTAAAGCCATCGGGATACTCATCAGAGAGAAATTTAGTGCTGATGTCTCCTTTTACAAAACGTGAGTTGATTATCACCTCTCGAAGTAATGCAATATTATGTGTAACACCTAAAAATAAAATGATATCAGACTGAGTTAGAGAACAAGAGTCAGTGAAAAATCGAATTCTCACAATCTAGGGAAATTTATCTTTAGTGTCCTATGATCTAGCACAAACCATGTAAGATTACTTATTTCCTTGACTGAAAACATGTGAACTAGAGTTATAATAAAATACTAAAAAAAAAACTTAAGCAGTTGGTTATTGCCAAGTCAATTCAATGAAGACCTAAATATCTTTTTAGTAAATGATACAGGAATAACTATTTATCCATTTGAGCAAAAAAGAAAATGAGCTTCAACCTTAACTCAGCACACAGAAAAAAAATTAACTCAAAATGAATCACAAACCTAAATGTAAAATCTAAACCAATTTATGACTTACAGAAGAAAATAGAGGGAGGTAAAAACTATTATTTTGAGGTAGGGAACAGATTCTCAGACCATACACAAACACCGTTCACCATAAAAATATCAACATTTAAAGTCCAGTCTTCAAAAGATACAGTTAAGAAAATGAATTGGGAAGCCATAAATTGAGAGAAAATATTCACAATACATATTTTAGACAAGGAGCTTGTATCTGGAATATATAAAGAACATATACAACACAATTGCAAGATGATGAATAAACCAAGTAAAAAAATGGGTACAAGGTCTAAGCAGACATTTCACAAAATGTCAAGTAAGCACAGGAAAAGATGTTGAACATCATTATTGTAAAAAAAAAAAAATTCAATGAAGATATCCCCCTCACAGATTAGTTTACACAGCAAAAAGTTAAAAGAAAGATAAGAAGTGTTAGTGAGGAGGTGGAGCAAATGGAACTGTCAAACCCATTTGACCCAAGGGGGTGGTCTTGCTGTCAATCTTTTGGCCTGTACTGCCTCTTCTTTGTTTTTTTCCTCATCATCCAGCACTAGTTCGTAAGCATTCAACTCCATCAAGTCGTCTTCTGTAATTTCCTTGGAGTCATGTCTATGAACTCTTGAATTTCCCCAAAAGCCGTATCTTGAAACCCTTTATCCCTCCCCTCTTTTTTGCCATATTCACAATTTCTTTCATAATTTCCTTGACTGGCTCTGGTGTCAATCCTGTGAAATCATGGACAAACATCTGGAACCAGTTTTCTCCAGCAGGAATTTGTTGTTTTGAGCTTGATAGTTTTTGTGGCTTTTTCTGTGAGGTGTAACTCTCCCCCCTCACCCCCAGACTTTATATTCGCTCTATCAGAGTTCTCTTCCATACTCTGCTGACATTACATTCTCCAGCTTTAGATCCTTTACCTTTCTTTTACTTTAAGTTGTCACATAAGGACTTCCCTGTTTCTCAAATCATACTAGAGTCTACGTATCTCATGTCAATTCTGCACACACATAAAAGCTGCATTTTCAATACAAGATAAAAAGGTATTTCACAAAAGGTGTGAGGTTTTCATGCCTTCTGGTTTAGCTGTAGCAACTGCTTCATGAGTTTTCTTTTCTTTTTCTTTTTGTTAATGATGGTCTTTAACACTGGATTCATTTATCTTGAAATGATGGGCAGCTGCAGACCTCAATGTACAGTACATTATCAAACAATTCATCTTTATCTTATAATGTCATAACGTTTCTCTACTTTTTGGGAGCACTTCCAGTATCATTAGTGCATTTCATATGAGTCACGTGGTGTTAACCAAGGTCTGTGATATTGCACTATAAACATGAAAAATATGCGACAACCAAGAAAGATCACTTTTTACTGAGACACACAATTTACTGTAGGGATGGACTGCTCACACAGAGATAATCAGCACCACACGGTGCTTTGAACAGACACTTGCAACGCTTGAGCTCACCACAAGAGCAAAAGGAGGTAATGAACAGTTAATTCTAGGCACTTATAATTTAAAACTGCATCTTTACATTTATTTACGTTCTTCATGCAAATAGTACACACGTATGTTCTCCATGTGCCTGAGTTTTGATAAATATTAAGTTTTTGTAATAGATTTGTGTACATTTTTGGTAGCAAATGATGCAATAAACTGGTATCTACATACATTTTATGTGTTCATGACATGCCTATCTTTTTCTTAATTTTTTTGATATTTCTAGGCTATGTGGTTTATCTGTAAGTTTTTTCAAACTGTCACAATCTTCAAAAATTCTTCCATTTATTGAAAAAAATCCAAAATAAGTGGACCAGTACAGTTTAAATCTAGCTGTTCAAGGGTCAAGTGTAAAGTCAAAATAGGTAACTACCACAGAAGGGATACACTAATGGCACTGGGAGAGTTCTATGATACAGAAAGGCTTTATGAAGAGTGGAGTATTAACGTTGGTAATCTAGATTACAAAGACATTAAATGGGAATAAAAGGAAATGTGAGGAAGCATTTAACAACCAGAGAAGGCAGGAATTACACGAGGCTTCCACGAGAAGCATACATGACTACAGCTAATGGAGCTGAAGATGAAATAAACAGGAGTTTGTTCATTCCTTCTGATTTCTTCATTCCATTTTGGTATGGTTCTAATCTGTATCGCTATGCTGCATAACAAACCTATAAAGTCTAATTTTGATTTTGCCATTAAAGTGTCATGGAATCCCCATTTTACAACAATAATTATGAAGTAAGCAAAGAATCAGACTCTCAAGTTCAAGTACCAGGTCTACTTCTTACCTTAGGTAAACTATTTAAACTCTCAAAACTTTCATTTGTAAGCTATTAACAATAATAGAACTTATTTTGTGGGACTGCCAGCAGGATGAATGAGAGAATGCAAACTGAAATGCCAGGCACTTAAATGGTACATTACTATCCTTTCACATGGGAATAAACACAGAGCATAAGACAAATGTAAGGAACAAAGTATCAGAAAGAAGTCGTACTGCCTCCTAAGTTTTAGCACTGTCCTACCTACCTAACTTCCAGATTCATATTCTATTAAGAGTGGAACTTCTCAAATCGAGGTTTATACCTATTTCTATTTAGAAGTTGTAACTCTCTTAATAAGGCAGGGATGGGCAAAATATAGCCTGTAGGCCAAATCTGACCTACCCCCTATTTTGTAAACAAAGTTTCATTAGAACACAGCCAGGTTGGTTCTTTATATACAGCTATTTTTATACAACAGTAGAGACAGCAGTTGTGACAGAAACCTTATGGCCCGCAAAGTCTAAAACATTTACCACCCAACCCTTTAGGCTGAGCAAGTCAACCTGTATTGACACCTCATCTACACCTACTAATCAGACAGCAGTTAGAAACCATGGAAAGGGAATGAAAGCACACACTACAGTGCTTGCTTGTGAGAGACTAAGTAGCCAGTTCTAGAATAAGAACAAAGGGACCATACAAATAAGAAAATCGGGCTAGGCGCTTAGGGCTATAATTCTAGCATCTCTGTTCCCAACTCAGAAGATACTCTATATCTACATTTGATAAAAGTCAATTCTCCATCTATTCAAATTACCTCAGAACATTTAGAGAAACTTCCAAATTCAAATATTAATGATATTCCTTTAGCTACACAAATATTCCATGGAGAAAGTGATCATATGCATGATTACATCATTAACAGACCATTAGATTACATAAATATCATATAGATTACTTTACACCCTTTTACAACACATGCCCATTAGAAATGCACAACTATCTCGAGCTTGTTCTGTGGGTCAAGACTTAGCCCATATCTAATAGCTTATGTTTGTAAGGGCTTTTTATAAGTAAGTATTTTTTATGAGAAAAGTACTAGAAGGTGTGAGAAACTTCTGAAGACACTGATATACTTGAGGAATCATGGGGGGGTGACATTTACTCATTTTATAGGTGTCATGTGGACAGAAAAAAAGAAGAATTAAAGGCAATATACTAGAAAGATAAAGAAGGTAGGGAAAAGTTTTTAAGGCTCCTTGAAAAAGGTCAGGCTATGAACAAGAAATTAAACCCTTGACCCTATGGTTCACAAACAGGCAGAACTAAAGCACCTTTGGAGAAGAAAAGGGACATCATTTGCCAGAGAGGTGCGCATGCATAGGGAACCACGGCTGTGAGCTGCGTGTTTCAAGAAGAGGAAAGCAGCTATGACTTACACAGATCTTCCCAGCAGAGAAAGAAAACAGAGCAAAATGCAAAAGGACCCAAAGATGAGTAGTTGAGATTTGGCCAATACTGGAGAGGAACCTAAAGTATTTACGAATTTTTACTGTTGTAAAAACCATGTGGTCACCACAGGTACTTCTGTAGACAGAACTAAAGGGACACCTTGGCCTAAAAGTGGGAATACAGGAGGGGATGCTAGGTGCAGCAGAAAGGCCAGTAGTGTACTCAGGGTCTGCGAGGCCACACAAAGATTTTACTGCCCCTGGAGAGCAACCAGAAAGGCTAAAACAGGGCAGATATGACTAGAACTACACAATCCAGGAATCACTCAGGCAATAGATAGAAAAGGGATTAGGGAGAGGCAACAGGAAAGATGGGGGAATTCACTAGCTGACACTGGCCGAGACATGCCAATGTATACCAGCACTAGGCTGTGTCTTCTAACTGGCATCCTGGCCAGTTTTCTAGCGCTGGTATACATTTTCTAGCTCTCTGTGTGGCCAATGTCAAAACAGCTAGAATGAGACTCTGTGTAAAATATTAACATAACATAGCTTTTGGAAACAGTAAATGATAATTTGGACAAAAATCAGCAAGGCACAGGTCCATAGCCAGAGCGCTGACAATACAGCTAGAAAAGGAGCTGGCCTTGGGAGGTATGCAGGAGGCAGACAGAAGCTGATGCCAAGGACGGGGAGATGAGCACGGCACCCAAATTTCTGGCTGTGCAACATAAGAGAAGATGCCATGCGCAGAGAAGAAATGGGTTGGGAGGAAAACACCTGATTCCTGACAGTTAATTTGAGATGCCTGTGAGACGATGTCTGAATGGCAGACTACTAGGTACGCCTCAGAATCCAGACAGTTTCCAGCTGTCCACACAAAGGAATGCAAACTAAATCCAGCAATATGAGATTTATTCACACACTATAATAACTGTAGTTTGGGGAAAATAAGATCCTAAGGGAGGTAATGGAAAGGATGCCAGTTAGAAGACAAAGGTGCAGCTATAATTTCCCAAGCAAAGTTGCCGTTATATACAAATTAATAATTCAGAGTATTTCAATTTCTAAGCTTTTCTGCAAATAGCAGATAAGGTAGCAAGACAGTCTCTGCCTTCCTCCAGTTAAATAAAACAAAACTGTTGACTTCCATCCTTAATATTTCACATTTAACGTGATAGGCTTTCTTGTCACAGCCTAGCACTGGTATACATTTTCTAGCTCTCTGTGTGGCCAATGTCAAAACAGTTAGAATGAGACTCTGTGTAAAATATTAACATAATATAGCTTTTGGAAACAGTTAATGATAATTTGGACAAAAATAAGATTATTTGTGGATGCTCAGTGATCAATTCATGACTGATGACATCCAAAAATTAAAATACATAGTTTTACCAGATAAGTTGAAAAAGTAGTATTGATTTTTAAAAATGTAACTTTGTTGTTGTTGTTGTTGTTGTTGTTACAGTTTTGCCAGGGCCGAGTTCGAACCCACCACCTTTGGTATATGGGGCCGGCACCCTACCCACTGAGCCACAGACGCTGCCCTTAAAAATGTAACTTAAAGAAACTATAAGCAAAAAAAAAAAAAAAAGAAAGAAACTATAAGCAAATATTAATTTACATTTTAGTAATCAAAGAACAGAGCCAGTCAAGCACAGAAATGAAGCATAGTCTTTAAAAGTTTTTCTACTACAATAGTAAGTAGAGTATGAAAATACAGAGTTTTATCTCACTAAATGTTTCAAAAATGAAATTAAAACACAAAAACATTTTCTTTTTAATGTCCTCTGAATAAAATAATATATATTACTATGCAAAATCAAATCATTATCTATTTTTCTTTCCTAAGGACCATATAGTGAAATAATAGCTCAAGACAGACCATCAATACCAGGTGTCTCAACTGACTGCTTCCAAACCCACTGTACATTAATTCTAAAGCCTAATTGGAATAATCAGAAAATGATTTTATACCTGAAAGCCCCAAAGAGCAGATAGATGGGAAAAATCATTGAACTGTTAAAAAGTATTATACATATTGGAAAGGTACCATTTTGTATTTAGTTTCTTTTTTCCCACATGCCGGGAAAGACAATGCTATTTGAATAGATCCTTATTTAAATGGTAAGTGGACAGTAGAGGTATTCTTTGAAAGTTAGTTTATAACTTCAAGGATACTATTAATCACATACTCATAAAAATTATGCCTGGGAGCTTTAGGTTGGGAATTGAGGATGACCTCTGCCAAAGTTCACCAGTTCCCATCTGTATGGGAAATGACGACCAAGCCACAGCAGAGAGGCCCTATGAGCAGCCTCCTCCTGACTACCCGCTGCTTCCAAAACACTGCCCAGACCTTAGGGACACATGTGCCAGGATCAAACGGAGGCCAAGAAGCACTGCTTACTTCATGAGGACTTAGAAATTAACTTTATCCAAATTACATTTTTTGCTCTAAAGTTTCTCTACCTAACAAAAGCTCAAAATCAGTTCAGGACAAAAATATTTACATTTCAACAATTAAGCTTTCACCATACAAGACATTAACTTGTCATTCCTTTCCTGCTCTTTCTAAAGCAAGTTTTTAACCTGTCTACCTTCAGAATTAGCCAGATGAATAATATTTAAGGAAAAATCTCAAGTACTGCTCTGTTTTTTATTCCTCAAATGTTAGTGGGGGTGGGAAGGGTTTCCCTTTCCCTATTTTTAAAATTTATTTAGGAATAATATCAGAAAAAAAATTTAAATAGTACAGAGATTTACAGTATATTTTTTATCCACATTAACCTAATGATAACATCTTACTACATTTATCTGCTAATTTTCTATGTATCCAGACACATACATAATATTCTTTCTTAAACATTTGAGGATAGGTTGCAGACAAGATCCCATTTTACCTCTAAATACTTAGGTGCACATTTCCTAGAAATAAGGTAAATTTCTTATGTAATCACAGTACAAGAACCCAAATCAAAAAAGTACAACATTGATAACATTATCATTATCTTAACTACAGACGTTATTGAAGTTTTACTGACTGTCTCACTTATAACCTTTACTACAAAAGAAAAACATGCTTTTCTGGTCCACGATCTAACCTGGATTACACATTGCACTTAGTTGTCATGTGTCTTTAGTTTCCTTTGATCTAGAGAAGTTGGCTCAACTTTTCTTTGTATTTCTTGACCTTGACACGTTTGAAGAGTAGAGCCATTTATTTTGTAGACTGTCTTTTAATTTGATTCGTCTGATGTTTCCTCATGATTATACTCAGGTTGTGCATTTTTTGGCAAGACTATCACAGAATTAATGTTGAGTTCTTCTCACAACAGTCAATCAAGAGGAACCCGATTTGTTCCCTTAGCAGTGGGTGAGATTAATTTTGATCACCTCAGTAATTTGCCCATCTTCTCTATTATGACAGCACATGTTTTCCCATTAAAATCAATAAATACCTTGTGTGGACATATTAGGAAACTACACCAATGTCTGTTTCACATATTTTCATCCTCTAATTTTTGTGCCAATGGTGATTCTTACCTAAACAACGTGCTTTTCTACATTTATTAGTTAAAAATCTACTGTAAGGAATGGTGATTTTCTACATTAGTTAAAAAAAAAAGAAAGCCTACTGTAAGGAAGAGCTATGCCTTCTCCCCATTTATCTGACCAGTGTGTTTATGTCCCTACTAACTCATGAACTCTAACAACATGACATAGATTATAATCCTTACTAGTATGATTTATTTTCTTGCTGATGGTTTCCCAAATTTGGGCAGTGAGAACCTCTTCAAGCTAGCTGTGTCTTTTTAACAAATCATCATTTTTTTAGCATTTGCTTAAACATCTTGTGTTTAGGGTTCATCTTGGACTCTTCCTGAAATGGGACTTTTTTTTATCACAGAGCCTTAGTTCGTTTACAAGACAATGTTGTATTCAGAAAACAAGATCTGGGTGCTTGGTGTGCTCAAACTATGGGCCCCAATGCTAGTATGAACTCAGTAGGGCAACAATCTCAGTCAATGGGGATTTGTCCCCTAAGAGCTGTATGTCAAAGGCTAGAGATACTTGGTCATCACAGTGAGGAGACAGGGCTGTCGTTTAGTGGGTAGAGAATAAGGATGGCGATAAACATTCTACACTGCACAGCACAGCACTCCCAACAATAAAGGGAGTCCCAAAATATCAAGAGGACCAAAGTTGAGTAACTCTTAGCCAAAGATCATGGGCATCATGCACAGACACGAACACGTACTTACGTACCTACCAGTCAAAGTTAAAATTCATGAGGTTACACTAATGCCTCCGATCTCAATCCACCACCACAAGATTAATTCTTCCCTGGTCCATTCCCATATCTATAACTGCCTTAACAATGAGAAATTTGGCCATTATTATCTATAATATATGTATTTATTTCCTCAATACCAAAATATACATACACTGGCTTTGGAACTGCTAACTCATGAACTATGAAAATCAAACCTAGTAAACTAGAGTTTAATTTTTGCTTATATATATTTTTGTCTTGGGCCTGAGAGTACACAGTAAAAATATTATTAAACATTACCTGAGTTTTATGTTTTCCTCTCTCCTTCAGCATGATTATATTATTCATATGGACTACACAATAGTCCTATCCATTTGTTTCTGTGTGTTTATCATTTTGAGTCCCCCTCAACATTAATGATTTTATTTATAAACCTTAACATGGATCTAAAAGAATCATATAAAAATATACAATCAAAGAAGTCTTTTTTTTTTTTTTTTTGAGACAGAGTCTTACTTTGTCATCCTCAGTAGAGCGCCATTGCGTCACAGTTCACAGCAACCTCCAAATCTTGGGCTTAAACGATTCTCTTGTCTCAGCCTCATGCGCAGCTGGGACTACAGGTGCCTGCCACAAAGCCCAGCTATTTTATTTTAGAGATAGGGGTCTTGCCCTTGGTCAGGCTGGTCTTGAACCTGTGAGCGCAGGCAATCCACCCAGCCTCCCAGAGAACTGGGATTATGGGTGTGAGCCACAGCACCTGGCCCGAACAAAGAAGTCTTATCTGTTCACCCCCATTTACCCTGTTCCCCGCTCCCATCACCTTCACCATGACACAGACTACAGACCACTCATGAAGAGATGGGCTAATGATGGGGCCATTCCAGGAATGAAAACAGCAGTGAAGTAGGGAAGAAGAGGGCAGGAAAGGAAGGGGTGTACATGAGTCCAACAGCCAGAGAGGCTATTCTGGGCTCGGCAGGCCGTAAAAAGGCAATGAGAAGATATTAAAGCGTTTTAAGCAGCAAGCAGACCATAATATTGTAACATAATAAGAAATATATGGCTCAGTGGTTAGAACACCAGCCACATACAACAGGCTGGCGGGTTCAAACCTGGCCCAGGCCTGCTAAAAACAAGAATGACAATTACAAAAAAAAAAAACAGCCAGGCATTGTGGCCCACTGCTACTTGGGAGGGTGAGGCAAGAGAATTGCTTAAGCCCAAGAGTTTGAGGTTCCTGTGAGCTGTGACGCTACGGCACTCTACTGAGGGCAACATAGACGCTGTCTGAAAATTTAAAAAAAAAAAAAAAAAAGAAAAAGAAATGTATATTTGGTCTCTGTCCCCAGTTCCTGGAATAGAGCTCCTAAAACCCTTGAAATTTCCTTAAGAGGAATGAGTCTTTTGTTCATTACAATAAACTCCCTTGAGACAAACCTCAAGTTATGCTAATGAGGATGGGAGCTAGCTGCCAGAGGAACCACCCGGAGATTATAGAGTTTGAACTTCAGCCCCATCCCCACCTCCAGCGTAAGAGGCTAAGGAAGCACAATCACAATGGGTCATGCCTCCATAACAGCCCTACACCACAGGGTTCAGAGAACTTCTGGGTTGGCAGGCACACCTGGAGAAGGCATGGGTGTGGGGAGCTCTGTACCCCTGGCCTGACACCTTGCCCTCTGTTATCTCTTCCATGTGGCTACAAGTAAGCTGGATTCTTTAAACCAATAATAGAAAGCAGTGCCTCCCTCAGTTCTGTGAGCCATTGTCACACATTGTCAAGCCTGAGGAAGGGGATGTGGGAACCCCCCACTGCACAGCCAGCGAGTCAGAAGTGGAGGGGCAGCCTGGACTTGTGAGTGGCATCTGAAGTGGCGGCACTCTTATGGGACTGAGCCTCAATCTGTGGGTCTGACTAACTCTAGGTAGACACGCAGAAGTGAACTGACCTCAACTGTAGGATACCTTGTGGGTATCTGCAGAGAACTGGAGACTCTGGGTTAGAGAGGGCAGGAGTGCTACACAGTTGGTCTCAGAAGAGTTGAGAAAGTGAGAAAGAAGAGAAAAACAATTTTCCATTTGTGATAATTAGTTCTCCCTATTTAGATGAAACAGATGGAGGAAGCCCTCTCAGAGTGTCTTTGAAGTCACTTTCCACAGGATACATCAGGAACTCAGTATCCATGCCAAGAAGAAGGGGCTTCTCTGGTTACCCTAATCCTGAAACCTCAGCTACCCCCACCTCCCAGAAATACTCCGCCCACTTCCACACCATCTTACCCCATCTTCTGAGGTGCTGCTCCATGATTAGAGTCAGGTTTCATTGTGTTTGCTATCATCATAGAACATTCCAACTACCTCCTCACCTCACCTAAAAGCCTCAAGGGCCTCAAGGCCCCCAAGACTTCTCCAGTAGCCCTTAGATATTTCCCTGCAATCCAGTGCTGCTTCCACAACATCACCTCTTTTAATCCTTGGAGAAACGTGCATCACCTTGAGGCTCATTGTCATCAATCCACACTGTGCCACAACACAGTATTCACTAAAGAACTTGCTACCTGATCTATAGTCTCTTTCTTCCAACCCTAACTCATGCTGTCCCCTGGAAGGGGGGCCCAGGCAACATCCTCAGCTCTCAATGTTTTCAATGTTTTGGATCTCATCTACTTTTTTTTTTTTTTTGAGACAGAGTTGCACTATGTCACCCTGCATAGAGTGCTGTGCTGTCACAGCTCACAGCAACCTCAAACACTCTTAGGCTTAAGCAATTCTCTTGCCTCAGCTTCCCAAGTAGCTAGAACTATAGGCGCCTGCCACAATGCCCAGTTATTTTGTTGTTGTTGTTGCAGTTGTTTAGCTGGCCCAGCTCGGGTTCAAACCCGCAACCCTTGGTGTAGGTGTCTGGTACCATAACCACTGCGCAATGGGTGCTGACCCTGGATCTCATCTTCAATAATCTAGTCTCATTGTCACACCCTGAAATCTTCTAATCTTCAGTAACTGCACTATACTCAAAATCACCAAAGAATACTGCTTTCCAACCACAAGTCGCCTTCAATTAATTAAACTAACCTGACTCCTGCAATCTAGAATGTGGCACATTCTACATAGCAACTACCCAGACTCTTCTAAAAATCAATGAAATGAAATATAAAAGAGGGCAAGATAATAAAGAGACATAACCAAAGGCATAAAAAAAACAAAACACTAAAAATATACTTGGAAGGATAATTAGGAGACCTGAATATGGATAATAACATCAAATTGCTATTAACTTTCTTTGGTGTGATGACGACATTATGGTTTAATGGGAACATGACCTTCTAAATAAGATGCATAGTGACCTATTTAGGAGTAATATGTCATGTTGTTTGCAACTTTGCTTCAAATGGACAAAAAATAAAACCCCAGAAAGAAGAGAATAGAAGGAGGAAAAGAGGATCCGTGAGAAAGGAGGAGGAAAGGGAGAGAACGGGAAAAATAGGGAAACAAAGCAAATGTTGAAAAGTTTAGTCATTAATTAATCTGGGTGAAAAGCACACAGGTGTGCACCATACTGTTTATTCACCTTTTCTCTTTTTAGGTTTGAAAATACTAAAAATAAAAAGTATAGGGGAAGGAGGAGTACAGGCTCAAAGGAGTAGGGCGCCAGCCCCATAGGCCAGAGGTGGTGGGTTCAAACCCAGCCCCGGGCAAAAACTGCAAAAAAAAAAAAAAAAAAGAGGTATACGGGAAATGTATCAATAAAAACCTCTATTTGATAAGTCTTTGAGATTAAAAAAAATTTGATGTGTATAAACTCACACCATTCTATGTGCTCATCCAAACATAATTAAAAATATTTCAGGATGGAAAGGTGGGTTACATATTATTCTGCAAATTGCTTTTCTACTTTAACAATACATATATGCACACGCCTTCACATCACAGCTGCATAGTATTTTATACTAAAAATGCACTGTAATTTACCCATTCATCTATTTAGTGGACACTGTGGTTGGCCAGCATTTTGGCTGCCTCAAACAATGATGTTGCAAATGTCCTGGTGAACATCATCTCACAATTCAGCCTTGTAACTCTATAGAAAAGATTCCAAAAAGATGAACAGCTGAGTCCAAAAGTATATACTTTTATTTTAACATCTAATGCCCAGATTATTCCCCCATAAGACCACAGCAAGTCACACCCCAAAGATGCCCGAGTGGCCCATCCCCTTTATTAGACCTACACGGTAAGTGTTTAAACTACTGTCACTCTGCGGGTCATTTGAAGGCAGCACAGAGTGAGCTACCCTCCTTAGAAGTCACCTGTGAGTCCCATATCAGTAGTCACACTCCTTTCAAAGGACCAAAAGGGAGAAATGAGAAAAGAAAGATTCACTACCCACCTCCTTAAACTCCTACTGTATTTTTTCACCCCACTGTTATGGCAACTACAAAGTTATATTATACTTCTCTGTTCATGTTTCTCTCCTAATAGGTACACTAAAAACTCCTTGATATTAGGGATAGGAAATTACTCATTCATTCAACATTTATTAATCACTTTCCAAGTGTCAGACCCAGTTAAACATCCATAACGTACAAGCAAATGAGATAAACGCCATCAGTGCCCCCATGGCCTTGCAACTCATATTAGTATGTGATAACCCAATATTTTAAATTAATTACCCAATTAATACTTTATTGCAGTGCTGACAAATACTCTGGAGAAGTGCTGGAACAGAGTATAATGAAAGTTCAGTGCTGGAAATGGCCTAAAATGGGCTTTCAATATTATTTATGGATGGCTTAATAAATTTCACAACAATAATAATGTGATTACAAAACAGGATTATTAAACATGTGGTTTTACATTAATGATAGAGGGAGAAAAGAAGATGAGAACTAAATAGGCCAATATAATACCATGCCCTTTATATATAACGTATACCTAATCTCGTTTAAGCCTCACCACTAATTTGTAAGGCGGAAACTATCACTCTATTGTTAAAATGTGAAATATGAGATTCAGACAGAGAAAGTAATTAGACATAAATCACATAATTACTAACTGGTGTCAGGACAAGATATGAATCCAGGTCTGTCTGGTTTCTTTCTATTATACTGCAATAATTCAAAGCCAGAATTTCAGATTAAGCCTGGAAAAAATCTATCTGCACAATGAAAATCATGTTTTTTTACATGTGACACATATAAAGTTAGGAGAATAATGGCAAGCCTATTTGGTATTTGAGTCACTTAAAAAAATACGGTAACTGATAAACCTAAATTTCAGTAACTAAACTAGTGGAAACATGCTCATTTAAATTTAACACCCAAAAGTGTGTTCTATAAATATGAAAGGATATTCCTTTCAAAGCCAGAATAAAAGAATAGCTTCTAGATGGGACCAATATTAATATTTTGACAAACTGCCCAGATGCCACACTATTATTTTGTACTATATCAAAGTTTCGTACAAATGTGATCTGACAAAATATTCTCACTCAGCATCTCAAACTCATGATATTTCAACTTACTAGAGTAAAACCTAAATTAGCCCAAAATCAAATAACTTAACAACCACAATGAAAAGGATAAAAGGGGGAAAACCCCATAAATATGCTTGCAAATACTTTAAAGTCCTCCAGGAATAGTCTTCCTAAGTAACCTGTTTGTGTACATGTGTTAAACACATAGAGATAAACATCCAAACCAGACATGTTTTCCAACCATGTGCCTAAAGTGAGGTTTGGGGTAAAGTTATTTCTGTAAGAAAACAGAATCTTCGAGGCCTATTATTTAGTACAACCTATGTATCAAGAAAATTTATATTTGCTACTTAACACATCAGAAATAGCAAAGCCATAAAGCCAATAAATATTCCATTATCAAAGCTAAAAAGGGAATAGAAAATATACGAGAAACAATGTGAAGGAAATTTTTCAAATTTTTAGATGTTCTGGATAATGATTTGCTGAGTTTTAAAAAAATTATACTGGGATCACATGAAAGTTTATTATTTCCTTTAGTGGACCTGGAAGAATCACTACTACATGAGATTAAACAGAATCACCACCCAGTGTTAGCTAACAAATGGAAAGAAAAGAGGGTAATGCTAAAAGGGAAGGGAGGAGGAAAATTTCTCCTGGTCTAACATGGGATAAATAAAAGTGTGTATTACTTGACGTAATTGTCATTAGACGCAAACAAGCAGGGAAAAGTGATGTACAAAAATACTCACTGAGTGACCCTAAGCGTTACTGTACAGTTATACTAACTGTTCACTGCACAAACGTTCGGCCGAGAGGGCAAAGCAAGCCTTCAACATGCTCCATGGCTAAGTGGGCTTCCTGCCCTGGAGCAGACAGGAAGTGCCCTGAAAACAGACCACTTTTTCTATTTCACACAAAGCTCCAGTCCATCAGCCAAGGAGCTAAAACTTGTGTTCACTTAAAAAGAGGCCTTTTGAAATTTGCAGAAAGCTCAGTGTGGTCTTCAGCGTACAAATCCAGCCTCCCAGCCCCACTGTTCCACCCGGTGAGCTATGAGGAGGGAACAAAACCATACAGCAGCCAGGCTGCTCTAGGGAATATTCTCACACCTGCACTGTTCAGAACTCAAAGGGAACTTACGTTTTATACATTAAATTTGATATTAAAGTCCATTATTTTATGATCACTTATATTGAGCTAAAGTAATCCTTTTATTACTAATAGAAAGTTGCTAATAAAAATTAGAATATAATTTATTCCCTAAAGGGGTAAATATAACTTTGCTTTCATTATTTAATTGTCATAGCTACTCCTAATTCAGTTATCACTCTATCATCTAAAGGTTTATAGAATCACATGTCATTAGGCATTTAAGGTATCAGATTTGTACATGAGGTAACAATTGCATTTCCTAGAAAACAGTCTATAATTAGCTTTAATCAGAGAAGCAAACAGCTGTTCCCTCTACCCCCAAATCAGTGAAATGTGGGTTGCTATGCTTTATGTCATCATACATTTTCAAGTTTTCCACTTCAAAACAACAAACGAACAAAACAAACTACACACAATAACACAGCAAAATCACTACCAAACAGCACTACTTGCCAGTGGTTCTTTATTTTGCAGGCTCTCACCACACATTTAATATGTACCTACTAAATACTGGATGCTCCTGTAGTCCTAGCATTCTGGGAGGCCAAGGAGGGTGGTTTGCTTGAGATGAGGAACTCAAGACCAGACTGAGCAAGAGCAAGAAGACCCTGTCTCTACTAAAAATAGAAAAATTAGCCAGGCGGGGTGGCACCTGCAGTCCTAGGTACTCAGAAGGCTGAGGCAGGCGCATCACTTGAGCCCAGGAGTTTAAAGTTGCTGTGAGCTATGATGCCAGGATAGCAGAGTTACACGCTCTCTCTCAAAAAAACAGTAATAACAATACTATATGCTGGTCTAGGAAAGGAAATAAATCATCAGTTTAATTAAATAACTAAAGATGAGTATGTAAAGTATAGGACTGCTAACTAAAATAAAACACCTATACTTTGTATGTCCATTTAATTTATTCAAGCTTTTCTTATTTCTATTTAAACACATAATAAGAAGTGTTCCATGGAATTCTCATTAGTAAACCTCTGACTGTTTCCCAAAACTGGATGCCGTAGTAAAACAGATGAGGATGGGAAGTGTCTGCTTTTACCTCGAATAACATAGCTGTCCAGCGCATCTTCCATCCTCTTCAGTGCTTCAGTCCTATCACAGCCGTACGTAATTAGCTGAAAGCAAGCATACACATGTGCATATGCTAAATGACATGGTCCAGTAAAAACTAAAGCACTTCCTAACAGATTTCCCAAAATATCTTTTCAAATTTCACAGTGCCTTAGTTTATAACATAAAACGTGTCAAAGATTTTTCTGAGTATATAAATATTAGAATCAAATGTCAGGCTTTCACCTATATTTCATACCATTATAAGGAGTAATTTGACAAAAAAAAAATAATGTAACAAAAACAAGCATAGAAAAAATTTAAAAGGAAATATAACAAAACGTAAGTCTGAGCATCATGGCTCATATCTATAATCCCAGCACATTGATAGGCTGAAGGACAATCCCTTGAGTTTAGGAATTCAAGACAAGAGCCAAGATACCATCTCTACACAAAAGAAACTTTTTTACATTAGCAGGCATAGTGGTGCACTGTAGTGCAGTTACCACTGCACTGGTAACTGTAGACCTAGTTATTCAGGAGGCTAAGGCAGGAGGCGCCCTTGAGTCCATGATTTGGAGGTTGCAGTGAGCTATGATGATGCTGCTGCACTCTGGAGCAAAAGAGTAAGACCTTGTCTCAAAAAAAACTGAATATTTGAGAGAAAATGTGAACATCTAAGATAATGATAGGATTAGATCTTGTTTAGTTGCCAATTTTCTATGGTTTCCAAATTTGATACACTATCAAATACACTGTCTTACACAGTGTAATACACAGTGCTTACACTGTCTTAATAAAAAGAATAAAATTTTAAATATAAAAGTAGGGGGAAAAAAGACTATCTTAAGGATTATTCATAGTTTTATACATCACATAGCCCAGAAACAAAAGATACTCTAGTAGAAAAACAAAAAGGTCTTCCCATCTTACATGATTTAGTGCCCATTTATATGTATCGCATAAAACTTAGCAATAAAATATCATTTATTCACTAAAGATTTTTCTGGTGTTGTAGGTTGCAATTATTTTAGCATGTTTTATTAGCTCTTCAAAGCAATTTGAAAATTAATGTGTGGGCCATTTTTATGAACAGAAATACATTAATCTAAAGATGGAATCTGATCTATTTAAAAATCAATCTATAATGTTTATGTATTTTAATTTTTTAATTAAATGTTTTACTAATAGACAAAAGATCTAAAATTTATTTTAATAATATTAGAGCAAAAACTTAAGTAAAAAAGAAAGATAAATATGGTTTGTTTACTGCAACTAGATGAAAAAGTATAGTTGGGGAAAATTATCTTGAAAAATGGGACTTATAAAGAAATCATTCCTAACAACATGTCTAACATTTCGAAGAACATGGGATTTTCTAAATAAAATTAACCATTTTAACTATACCAGTATTTTACATTTTATAAGGTCTTAAAGATTTTAAAGATCTAAGAATTTAGGTAGAATTATTGATTTATTTTGGAAGTCAAATTTCACAAAGACAGGTGGGCAAAACACATCTTTTACATGAAACTTAGCTTTAGTACTAGATAAAACTTGAAAAGAAAAGGTCGAAAGTAGGCTCAGGGTCTGTAGCTTAGCGGCTAGGGCGCCAGCCACATACACCAGAGCTGGCAGGTTCGAATCCAGCCCGGGCCTGACAAACAATAATGACAACTACAACCAAAAAACAGCCAGGCTTTGTTTGCGGACGCCTATAGTCCCAACTACTCGCTTAAGCCCAAGAGTTTGAAGTTGCTATGAGCTGTGATGCCATAGCACTCCCAAGGCGATGGCTTGACACTCTGTCTCAAAGAAAAAGGGGGGGGGGGAGGAAAGGTCCTAACAAACACTGCCTATCACCCCCAAATTCTTGGTATTACCTATCATCTCAGACAATTTTCAGTAGTGGCCAAAAAGGAACTTAATTCCTTGTCATTACAATGAGTTGAGTTGGCACTGTTGGTTAAATGTTTATCATTATTATCATTGTGTGTGGTGGATACTGGGAAGGAAGGAATACTGCCAAGTAACATGATGTTGGATTTTCTCTCTGAAGGAAAAAATTTGCTCTGCTTTCCCATTTACATCAGTGCATAATCACTTGTTTAATTATAATACATGTGATTGAGATAAAGGCCCAATTTTAGCCTTTTTAAATATGTACACTGTTCAGAAGCAAACTGAAAGAATCCATTAAGAAATCGGACTAACCTTTGAAATCATAGGATCATAATAAATGCTAATGTCACTTCCTGGCTGGATGCCACTGTCAACCCGGACCTAAGAGAAAGAAAGAAGAAAACGAGAGTAACTTGTATTGTGCAGATTTTTTTTTAATCACAAATTCAATGTCCGCAGAAAAAAAATGCATAGAGCAATTTCAATCTCAAATAACACTTCAGATTTTGACAATCAGAAAAATAACCTAAAAGTACACAGAGATGAACGTTCTTCATCAGTTAAGATGCAACATATGCTTTTTGTTCTGCCACTAAATGATGAAACTAGGAAACATCAAAAAACAAAACAAAACAAAACAAAAACATCCACTTTCTGCAGCCCTGCTCCAGGACACATCTACGGCTCTTGGACGGTGCCTCTCAGCTGCAGCGAGGACAAGGTCCCTGCTGTCTCACTTGCCCTGGACCCTCCGAGAGCACAGGTGAGACCCTGGTCTAGCCCACTCCTCAGCTCCATAGGAATGCTGGCCTGGGCCTTTCATGTCTACAACACTTTCCTTTTTGCCTCACCCTCTCAACTGTAAAATACTGTTTTCTGTTACTGTTAGTCCCCTGAGGCTTTAATGTTTACACAGCTTTTCCCACAGCTTTGCTTTTTAAGGACACACCCCTAATTAGAGTTCTGATTTTGAGATTTTCACGGGGGGAGAAACAGCACAAGTTCAAAATATTCTTTTGAAGAGCCTGATTGCTGTTAACCAGCCAGCAAGTTAGTTAGTACATCGCTGATTCTTGTTTTCATCTCCCAGTTTGATACCAGCAGTAAGGCACGAAGGTTAGCCATGTAAAACTTTTCAAATGAGCAGTTGCCAAGGACAGAATATTTATTAAATTATCCTGTCCAAGTTTTGGAATCTGAAGTATTTAAAAGTTAATCAAAATAGTTAAGACTGTCAGGCACATCCTAGGGATCTTGAGGAGAGAGGAACTAAAATGAAACTGCTAGAACAGCAGGACTCTGATGCCCAACAATTTGAAGAGGGAAGAAAAGGGGAGATGCTCACATAGCTCTCCACCTGTGGGAAGAAGCCTTCCTAATAATAAACAGCAGCTCATCTGTCTGCAGCAAGGCAGAAAAAGGTCAACACAGTGGCTGTTAGGCCTTTAATATTTTAATTTAGGCAATTATCAAGGGACCACATGTAGAACCTCTTGTCTAAGATATCCACATGAGGGTCTGATGATGGCTTTATTACATGGTGACATCAGAAGGTAGGCCGTAGTTTCATTCTCATTAAAAAAAAAAAAAAAAAAAGAATTACACTACTATTATTTTCTTTGTAAAGTAAAAAGTTACATTATAACATACCGGGAAGGCTTTTATTTCTGTATTTGCAAGCACAAAAAAAATGGATATTTGTATTCATATTTATATACAAAAATGTTAATTTTAAATGATAGTTATTCACCACCCTTACAAATTATCGTGGCTTTATGTTTATTTAAAACATACTTCAGGATATAAACTTAAGTTCTATGAAAAGCACAGTATTGATTAAAAACTAGAAAATAAATAACGGAGAAGATTTAAAAGCAATAAAACCACAATCTACCTTTTCCCCACATTTAAATAGCCATAAAACAGCAACTGACAATCAGGTTACATCCCAGAAAAGATACCTGTGAGCTTTCTTAATTTAGTACCAAAAAGTTAAAGAGCTAATTTTACCAGGCTTACATCTTTAAAACCATAGCATGCCTGCTAAAGCTAGTTTAGAGATTGGTACAAGTTGCAAGACTTTTGATATTAAAAATATGCTATCATTTGCTACAAAAATTGCCACAAAGTTAGTGAGGAATTGTGATGTTCAGTCTACTAGTAAATAACATCTACAATAAGAATATTATCTTCTGTAGTTCTTAAAATTTCAGTTATCTTGAATAATACCATCCTAAGTTAAGTTACTTAGGCTTCTAAATATAATTGCGTCTTTGTTAGTAACTAAAATTATGATGACAGAAGGTATGTCATTTTAATTTAAAAATCTAC
This sequence comes from Arctocebus calabarensis, assembly GCA_963573935.1. Classification (NCBI taxonomy): domain Eukaryota; kingdom Metazoa; phylum Chordata; class Mammalia; order Primates; family Lorisidae; genus Arctocebus; species Arctocebus calabarensis. The sequence continues at coordinate 29,523 of CAUYON010109040.1, forward strand.
AGGGTAAAAATCAAGATCTATCTATACATTATATATATAATATATTATATATGTAATATATATTTTATATATGTGTAATATATATAACATATATATAAAATCAACATATATCTTTGCATAAGCAAATTAACATTTCCAAGTTAAAACTGTCACAAAGCATGAAAACTCTGATCATTTACTGTTTATGCAGTGTTTTTCAAAAATAATCAGCTATACTTAAATTTTTAGCAACAAATTAAAAATCAAGTCAGGCCTCCATTCCTCCATGGAAACAAAGGCTATACATACTTGCATTAAAAGCTTTAGAAATAAAGTCGAATGTAGTTGGAACCAAATGCCTGAATAGAACAAAATTGTGCTCTGAAAACAAATTTATAAACTGTGGGTGATCAAAGATCATAACGAAGAGCTTCATCTTTGTCATATAAATAAATTCCAGGCATAAAGAAGCACATGGAAAGTGTGAACCATAAGTGAACTCTTAAGTCTGTATTCTTGTTACCAAAAAAAGTAAGAGGTAAAAATGGTTTCCTAAGGTAAATTGATTGAGTTTTAATAAGGCAAGAAGGAAAAACAAATAATAAAAATTGCAGCAAAACACCCAAGCACCTCTGTATGAGATTCTCAAACCACTGCTCAGAAACCTCCAGCATAATTAAAATTTCCCTCTTCAGTCCCACAGTGGGCCCTGTGAAACTCAAGCATCTCCCGCCTTCATTCTCAATTCACCTCTCCCCCTCAGCACAACTCCCAGCCCGCCATGTCTACCTGACAAGTGACAGCCCAATCTGATTAAATGCTTCCAAGGGAGGGGACTCGTGGGCCTCCATGACAGGCCAAAAGTGATCACCATGGAGATACATAATTACAGCTGTCAACGCATCTACTGTCCTGCTGACATCAATTTGATCGTTCCCAGCAATAATGATAGACAAAGCTTAGTGTGCACTCTCTTGCACCCAATCACTTCATCTATTCCTTGCTCCATTTAGCTGACATGCAACATTCACACAAGCAAATAACAGCAGTAAGCAGAACATTTAAGGCATTTTAATTGTTTTTTCTTTCTATGGATGGCTCACAACTGCAAATGTTATTACATAAAACTCCTGCTGCAGCATTAATTGAAGAAAGATTTGGTGGGACAAAGACTGTAGGGGGTATAGTTTGTCCATTATCACTTGTACTTTCAACAGGTCTCACGTTTGAAAATTGCAAATTGCAAAAACTTGTGAGGGCAAAATGTTTGACATCCTGTTAGCTATTACAACATGGTGAAAACTTCTAGCAACTAGAGTAATCATTACAAATTCTTATTTAATATTTTTTTCTTTGATTAAGAAAGTGTTTAGGTATGTCCCTATGATACTTGTTTTCTCATCTGCTATTTAATGTCACATAATGCCTGTTAAATCTTTACAATTTTTTTTTTTCTGCCTTTGGGCTTTGAACACAGCATGGAGTCTCAAAGCCTAGAAGGGGTCAAGTCCCTTTGGAAAGCACATGGCAAAAACAATTTAAAAAGTGAAATAAATCATATATCCAATAACATCTTCAAATTTAGAATTCTTCCTGTAATCTTTCACCATCTTGACGCCAGTAATCAAACTGAATAATCATATTCACAGATGGTACAGCCTTGTCACCCACTAGCTAACATAATGTCACATAGATAAGCACTTATTACCTTGATTAAGAAAAAGGGTATGTCCTTGTTCTTTTTATCCAACAAAAACTATTTAAAGAACAGCTACTGAATACAAAAGAATTATGCAATGAAGTGGACAGAGATTACTTTTTTTTTTTTTAAAGGAGAGCTTTATTTTTATTTTGTTTTATTTTATTTTATTTTTGCAGTTTTTGGCCGGGGCTGAGTTTGAACCCACCACCTCCAGCATATGGGGCTGGTGCCTATTCCTTTAAGCCACAGTCGCCGCCCCAGTGATTACTTTTTTTAACTAATATAAATAATATGTCCTTCTTAAAGTCTGAGACACTAGATTGAAATGGATTAAGGAAAACAAAGTGCACCTCATTCTATTAACAAGCCCATTTTGTGCTTGTATTCCTTGACATGATACAGTTGAGCAAGATTAGATTTATTGAAAAGATTAAAGTGTAACACAAAAAAGTCATTTCCCATTCTTAAGATTCATGATCATGTTGATTATAATTTTTGAAAGAATTAGGAAAATTGTAAACTACCATTAGTATCAGCAGATATTTCTTCTAGACTCTCCTTGTCAAAGTGAATTCTGACATTCCTGAACACTATAAAAACCCATAAAAAAATATTTTAAACACAAAACTGTGTAATTCCCCATGAATGTTATTTATCCTTCAATTTACACCCTTTGGTGTTGACATACTTTAACATAAAAGTATAACATAAATCAAGATTTTACCCCCTCAGTTGGTATTATAGCTTAATGACTTACACCAGGTAGATGTAATGGTTCTTGGTACTGAGACAGTCTCCCAATAGACGGTAAACCAAAAGACTTGTAGGGGTCCTGAAAGTTCAAAGGAAAGGAAGCACAGTCTTTGAAATATAAATCAGCACAAGTAAGGTTAAATATTTATACAATGAAAAAACATTTATAGATATATTTTCAACATAAGGTGTTTACCAAATCACAAATTTCAGAATATTACTGTCTTATACTCTATACAACTCAGAAGTGTACTTAAAAATCAAATAGAACTATAAGCAGAATTTAGCCTGACCTTGATCATACTTTATTGAAATTGGTAAAATTCCAACTTTTTATACAGCTTCTTAGAATGCCTTGGGCAAAAATAAAATAACCTAGACCCTACATCAAAACATACTCAAGTTCGGAACAACAAATGTGGTACACCAAAGATATTTGTTTTTCTTACTTCTCAAAACAGCTCACATATGGTAAAACCTGAGAATTTGTGTTCTTCAAATAAAGACCTGAAAAGAAACCTTGCATGTGCTGCTTACTCGATATCCACTTCATAGTAAATATCTTAGATCGTCAGAATAGATGTGTTCAGTGTCATAATAAGAAAGGACTACCACTTAAAATATATTAAAAAAACAAGAGCATCCCAAAACATGCATTCAAGCTCCTTAAAAAAGATCTAGAACTGTCAGTATTTGTAAAAATAGACACTGAATTTTCTGACAGATATCTTAGATGACTGAAAGTAAAAAGATAGTATAAATGTTACCTTGCATTTTTGGTTTAGTCATTTGAAAAAGGCATTTTTAGATATTGACCTGATTTACAACATCAGAGTATTGATCTGAGAGTTTACGAGTAAGGTCCATAATAAAAATTATGAATTGAGTACATATTTTACCAAAAGCTTTATGATTTACAATTTGTTACTTCTATATAATCATAAAGAACAATTTTTTTTTAACTGTTGGGGAAAAGTTTAAGTAAATATCAAATCAACAGCTAACATGTACCCAACACAGGTGCTTAAAAACACTCACAGAAATAAATGCTATTTCTTGCTAATATAGATTGAAAAGAAAAAGCAAACAAAACAAAAACCATAGTCTGTTCAAGCTCAAGAGTATTTAACCAATGCTTTGTTGCCTCATAACAGATTGATAGCTATTTACCCACCCAGAAATACAAGAGAATTAATTAAATCCAGTTCTTTAAAACTATTTCAAATTATATCAAAATTACCTAGTATATGTTCTGGCTTAATTACAGATTATATAATCAAATACTTGACACAAGTTATAAAGCCCTAACTTTACCTCACTGTAAAGCTATACCAGGTCTCGTGACTCTGGACACAGCCACCATCCTTCCTCCCAACATCATTCAGTTTACCTCAGCATAAACCCGACATTCAACTGCCCAGCCGTTGATGGGAATATCAGCTTGTTTGTGCCTGAGAGGGTAACCCTTAGCAACACGGATCATTTCTTGGACTAAGTCCAGGCCAGTAATGCATTCTGTGACAGGATGCTCAACCTGCAAGGCCAAGACCTGCCAGTCAGTAGGTGTAGGAAAAGGTAATGCAAATAAACAAGAACAATTTCTAAAGTTTTGAGGAAAAATGAGGTTACTCTTACTTAACAGTTAGTTATACTTGACTGAAAAACACTCTAGCTAGGAAAACAAAACCAAAGAATAAACAATATAGTACATGGATCATGATAAGTATTTTTAAACCGTTTTAAAATTTTGGTTTATTTGTGGTCTCACCACGTTTAACAATTTTCATTCTGGAATTAATCCTTAACTGAAAACCACGTTTATTTCTCTGCAATCCTCAACATAACTGACAATTAACCCATTCTGCTACACTTAACATGGCATCTAGAGGGGCAGCTTCTGATTTTCCAAAGAACTGGTCTACCCTGTCTCACCCACTTGCATGCTTTCACTAACCTGTCCTGACAAGCAGCCAGATTAGCGTAATCTTGCATCAATGCAGTGTAGCAGAAAGGAACAGATGGATCCTTCAGGTTGCTTTCCCTCCAGACTGGCTTGGGGAGTGCTTAGCATGCACAATAGCAAAACTGAGCTGGTGAGATCACGCTGGCCTCTCAGCAAACTGCTGATAACCACTTTGGCTGACGCTGTCATGGGAATACCTGGCCTTCCACACTAACACATGGGATACATATGCACAAAACCACATAGGTACACAGTCAGGTATACATGCCATTATAACCTTGATCAATCACTTATAAATCCCCTAACTTGAGTTAAAATAACGTCACTTAAGACACGAGGAAAAAAGCAGATAATTTTTCATCTAAAATCTTAAGTTTAAAAAAATTTTTTTTTAAACTTTGGCCACAACTGCTGCTTTGTTAGTATTTTTCTTTGCAAAAATTAAATATGTTCTAAATGCACTTCACAATAGTTTTACCATGATATGTCATTATTTCATACACTCCGACACAGGAAAAGGTCAGTGAACAAACCAATCATCTTCCCATCCTCAACTACACTAATTGAAGGACAGGACTTAGTCATTATAATAATCTTGAAGCTTATCATAAGCAGACAATGCCATGGTCTTAAAAAAAAAAAAAAGCTTTGTAAAAATAAACAGATGGCATCCATAATTAGCTCTGTGTGTGTTATGAGTTTGTTTACAGTTTCGACAACATTTTAAGACACTTTGACATAATTTTAATGACAAATCATCATTAAAATAAGCATTGACCCTTTGTAAAATAAAATGTGACACTAAATAAAGATCTTATTAGTTTAAAATACATATTTTGGAAAATAAGTTATGGTTTTGCAAGAACAAAACTCATCTATATGCTAAGTGTAATACTACAAAACCCCTCTCATATTGCTAGAAGCCGATTTCATATGAGAAAGCATCTTGGCACTCTACTCAAGAGGTGAGCCTACTATATACCACCTGCTTTATACCAATACACCCACTAGGTGAGAAGACAGTTTTAAAAGTTAAGTGAACATTTCAGTTTCCTCTTTCCACATATGACCACTGCCCAGGTAAGTATATATTATGTATAAGACAAATAAATACACATTGAATGACCGAATGAATAGGAAATCCAAAGTCACACCTATATTAAGAGATGACATCATCTTCCTGTTCTTCCTTATGGAAAAATGCAGATGAAAGCACGTAGTAAGCAGGAATGGCTATATAATCATGCATAGTTGTCTTTTCTAAAACATATTACTGTGAAGGCTTAAAAATCCAAATTCGTTGTGAGGCTCTTTAACCTTTAAAGATGTCTCGGTGAGTAGGTAGAAAAATAAGTACATTAGACCCACTTGGAATGGGATCCAAAAATGAACCCACTTTGTTCCAAACTTACAGCTATACAACAGAAAGTACCAATTTACAATCTACAAGTGAGCTACAAGTAATTAAAAACAAAAGTAACTAAGATAATTTAGATAAATTAATTAAAGGTAAAATGACGACAAACAGAACTTTTAAAAAATATCCACTTATTGACAAGTACTATCAAAGTCCACAAAATAGTCTAACTTGCTTGAATTTATCAAGCAAAAGATATATCTTCTTTCAAGTAACACTTATTAACTTTAAACAGGTTTGAAAAAAAATCTTCCTTATACACAGCTATGATTTAATAAACAAAAAATAAAAATAAAAATAAAGAACTCTTCCAAACAAAATTAAAAAAATAAATAAATAAGTAAAAAAAATCATTCTAAATTCTCAGAAGTCCTAAGCTATTCCAAGGACATATGAAACATTTCCTTTAGGCTCTGTATTATTATTATTATTAGTAGTAGTAGTAGTAGTAGTATTAGAATCTTACAAGCATAACATTGTCTAACTCACCACATTATCTCCCCCACTCCAAAAAACAAGTTAACCCCCTCCTACAAGTTAAACTCAAAACTTAAGAGGTCAGAACAAAGATATACAAAGGAACAAAATGGCTCCCAGGCCAAAACATAATTCAAGAGGAATGGAGGGAAGAGAAGATGGTTAACTAGATTAAAGGGTTATAAAAAGAAAATGGGAGTCAAAAGTTGGTGTCTGGTAAACCAAGTTCACCTTATTCCACTTAGAAGAAAAATGTAACTATAGAAGTATGATGCTAATAAACATCTGTTCTGAAGACAATGGAGGGGAGGGTTGTGTCACTTCTATTTGAGAAACACAGGATTAATTTAAGTTAAACAAGTTGTTGTTGTTTTTAAGAAAGAATCCTCTGTCACTAACATGTCCTCAAACTTTGTGATTTCCAAGAGGACCTTGTGCAGTGCTTCCACTTCCTTTTGCAGACAATCTCTTACTCAAAGAGTTGAGAAGTCCATGGGAACACGTTTTTGGAAACAATGCCTTACAAAATGGAATTTCCTTATTGTAACTCCTCCTCACTAGGCAAATTTTTGAGAACCTGGCTTCATTTGTTTTTCCTACCCAAAAGAAATGTGCTTGTTCAAAGGAACACATGAATCAGGGATCCACCATCTTAGATAGTATAACTTTGCACTATAGATAAATACCTTAGCATTCAAATATATAAATCTTGCCCATGAGTAAGCCCCTAACAAAAACAAAAATTCACACACATAAAGAAGCAGTAGGCCCAACCAAGTTGTAATTCTGAATCTTCTATGACAAATTTTGGATTGGGATATACTGGTCAAAGTAGTGCCACACTGCAAGGTCCATTACTGGTTGATAAATCCATTTATATTGGTAATATTCTTAGCTTACCACCAATTTTTTTTGTTCAAGCAGGTACAAAAATCTATAATCATTAAATGCCAAGCTTTTTATGGATCTATTTGCTACTTTTAGTTTTGTCTTCTGAGTCACCATCAAGCTGTCACTATTACCATTGTGTCCAGACCTTTTACCACTCCCTCTTACTAATCTGTTGCTTCAAATTTATCTCCCCCAAAATAACTGAGCTTGTCAAATGCAACTGTGAGGTAAATTAGATTTTTCTTCATTTTTGAGTGCTTAATTTAGCAAATTTCAGTAGTAATAAACTTAGAGCCAAATCTTTCTGCCACTGTGTAGCCTTTATCTTCTTCATGATTCTAAAAATTATAATCATAAATTATGACACTACCATTGTCATCTATAGCTTATCTCATTAAATACAAGCTAGGAAGTATGCTAACACTAGTAAGTGAACATGTGATAGGATGTTTACAGAGTCTCAAAATATCTCCCTGTAGAACACGTTATCAATGACAAAGGGAAAAATAGTAAGTCTATGGTGGAGAAATGCCAGATACAGCATCTTAACCAAGCCAACATTAGTCACCAGAAACGGGACAAACAGACATCATTCCTCCTATGCAGAGCTCACAGAGGATTATACCATTTCTGTAGTGCTCCTGACCAAAATGCAAAGACTAACTCTATTCAAGAGAAAACAGACCCAAAGCAAGAGACATTCTATACAACAAATGGCCTGTGTTCATCAAGAATGTCAAGACTACAACTGACCCAAAATAATAATAATAATAATAATAATAATTTAAAAGGACAAGGCATTGTCCCAGACTGAAAGAAAATAAAGAGATGTAATAACATAATGTAAGACTGAACCAGAATTTTTTTCTTTTACTACAAAAGGCATCAGTGAGACAATTTTTACAAAGATAAAAATTTGTATATAGTCTGTAGATTTGATGATAGTAATGTTAAAATCCTGATTTTGATAGTGGTACTGTGGTTATGTAAAAGAATTTCCTTATTTTTATGAAACAAGACATACTCAGAGCAAAGGGGCACCAGCTGTGCAACTTACTCTGAAACATTTCAGGTAAAGAAAATATAGATACAGGTATAGGCAGAAACATGGAGGAAATGTGGTCAATGTTAATGACGAGAATTCAGACATTCCTTGTAATATTTCCGCGACTTTGCTATAAGTCTGAAATCATTTCAAAATAAAAGTTAAGAAAAATAAAAGCAATGTAACTACAAAGACTTGTTTTTCATATTATAAAACATTATTAAAAAAGAGATATCAGACTTGATCAACATTCTTTTCTCTTCAGTCAGAATCCTCCCACTGTGTTAGTTATCCAACAGTGGATAATTTGTTCAATATGTTTTCTCTGACCTAAACTTTTAAATATTTCACTGTGATATTTATCTAATAATTCCTAAAACTTTAAGAATAGGTAAAAATAACAGGCAAATCTTCCTCAAGGGCAGAAAGATTTAGGCAAATTATAATTATATACCTAAGTTAACTTTAAATGAAAATTAATTTAGACTGAGAGAGGTCTAAAAGAAGAAAAAGTCAAGAAAGAAAAGTAAGATGCAGCATATGTTAACTTGGCCATCATGCCAAGGAGGCTGATAAGAAGTATTTGAAATTGCTTGAACAGAGAGATGTTTGGGGCCATAACTGGCAGCTAATGAGTAGTGTCAAAGCAGAAGCTGCCCCCAAGAGTACGAAACCCACCATCCACAATGAGAGCTGACATCAGCAGGGCACTCTCGAATTTACATCCCCCTCATGAACAAACCTGTTCAACATGCCAGTGTCATTAAAGGGAAGGCACATGAGATACCCTCAGAGGTATATGGTGAGAGATGAGGAAGAATTTTTAATATCCAAATAATGTTATTTTTAATTGACATAACTTTAAATATAACATCTTTATGGAGTACATCAAGTCTAAACTGGCTTCTGAAAGCTATCTTCTGTAAGCAGAATTTGTTGGATTCAACTCAGCAAAGCAGTTTAGGTGTTGATTACCTGTTGAAATATGAGGAAATAGTCCTGTTACATCAAATTTCATTTCATAATGGTGTTTGGCATAATAGGCCTCTGTCTTTTTAGTTTGTTATTGCACCCTGAAAGGATAGCTGATGCCATTATTTTGGTTTTGCTCTTTCCATTCAGAGAAATTCTTTGTCCAGAATAGAATCTAGTATGTACCTATCAAAATTCTGAAGCTCTACCTCCTGTGAATATAGGATTTCAAAATAAAGATCTAAAGTTATTAGATTTTGATCTAGAGGACTCAAAGATAAAAAGCATGTTGGGAAATAGTCCCCATCACACCATTCTTATAAACTCATCTTGAAAATAATGGCTATATTTAAGAATGGTCATGAAAATGGAACAGATTCTATTATAGAGACCCCAACAAGAATAGCCAGAGGAAGAAATGATAAAGGAATACTTACAGGCTAACTTGTGGACTTTCCCAAATTTATATGTTGAAGTCCTAACCCCCAGTACATCAGAATGTGACTCTATTTGGAGACAAGGTCTTTAAAGAGGTGATCAAGTTAAAATGAGATCATTAGAGTGGGTTCTAATTCAATATGAGTAATGTCCTTTTATAGAAAGGGAAGATTCGGATACAGATAACCCACAAGACAGAACAAAGATTCCCAGCACTCTGGGAGGATAAGGTGGGTGCACAGCTTGAACTCAGGAGTTTGAGACCAGCCTAAGCAAAAGTGAGACCCTGTCTCTAAAAAAAAAAGTAAAATAGCCAGGCACTGTAGTAGGTGCTGTAGTCCCAGCTACTTGGGAGGCTGAGGCAAGAGGATCGCTTCAGCCCAGGAATTTGAGGTTGCTGTTATGATACCACAACACTCTGCTGGGGGCAAGAAAGTAAGATTCTGCCTCAAAAAAAAAAAAAAAAGTCACATGAAGACATAGGGAGAAGACGGCCCTCTATAAGCCAACGAGAGAGGCCGACAAAAGATACTAACCCTTGCTATCTTGATATTGGCCTTCCAGCCTCCAGAACTGTGAGAAAATAAATTTTGTTCTGCTATTTAAGCCACCCAGTCTGTTGTTCTTTGTTATGGCAACCCTAGGACACTAATACAAGATTAATTGAAAAATTAAAAGGTGGCTAGAAGAGTCCAGAACAATAAGACAGTTTACAGTATGTTTTAAAACAAAACCCTAATCCAGATAACCCCAATTGTAAGTGCTGCATGAGCTCCCCTATGCATATCTGTATACTAAAAACTTCTTTCCCTCAGCATTCTTTCTTTCTTTCTTTCTTTTTTTTTTTTGCAGTTTTTGGCCAGGGCTGTGTTTGAACCCGCCACCTCCAGCATATGGCGCTGGCGCCCTACTCCTTTGAGCCACAGGCGCCGCCCTCCCTCAGCTTTCTAGTAAGACTCAGTAAACAATAACAGAAGTCATGACATGCCCTGCTAGCTGTCCTCAGTTTCCCAGGAGACTGAGAGAAAACATCTCTAAACAGTTTGAGAACACTGGCCTCTATAACTTTAAATCACAAAGGTCTTTTGCCCAGATCCAAAATGTCCCCTTAGCAAAATGAAAGTTTACAAATTAGTTACAAACCCATTTCCCAGTAACTTCTCTTCACTCCTTTGATCAAATACTCCAATTCCATAAAAGCCCAAAATCTTTTGGTCTAAAATATCCAGAAATATTTTTTGAAAATATTAATTGAAAATTGCTCTGATAGGTTAATTGTCCATCAGTGAATAAATGTATAAAGCATGGTGTGTATACACAATGGAATATTATTCCACCTTAAAAAAGATGAAATCCTGTCATTTGCCACATCAAGCATGAAACTGGAGGACATTATACTCAGTGAAATAAACCAGGTGAAGAAAGATTAATACTGCATGTTCCCACTCATACGTGGGACCTAAAAAAATCATTGAACTCATGGAGACAAGAGAGTAGAATGATGGTCACCAAGGCTGGGAAGGATAGTTAAGAAGTGGGGGGAGAGTGTAAAAAGGGAATGGTTAAGGCTACAAAAATACAGTCAGAAGGAATAAGACCTAGTGCTCAATAGCATAGCAGGGAAACTACAGTTGACAGTAGTTCACTGTACATTATAAAATAACAGAGTGAGGGTAGAAGGTGACACAAATGATAAATGATCGAATACCCCAATTACCCTAATTTGCTCATTATACCTTGTATGCTTGTATTAAATAATCATTATGTACCCATAAATACGTGTAACAATTATTATATACCCATTAAGTCAAAATAAAAAAATTCTTTTTTATTTATTTATTTTGAGATAAGAGTCTTACTGTGTCGCCCTCAGTAGAGCGCCGTGGCCTCACAATTCACAGCAACCTCAAACTCTTGGGCTTTAGCGATTCTCTTGCCTCAGAGTCCCAAATAGCTGAAACTATAGGCGCCCGTCACAACGCCCACCTACTTTTTTGTTATTGTTGTCACTGTTGTTTAGCAGGCCAAGGCCGGGTTCAAACCCACCAACCTGGATGTATGTGGCCAGCACCCTAATCACTGAGCTACGGGTGCCAAGCCAATAAGAAAAATTTTAAATAAAACTGTACTGAAATTAGAATATTTGTTCAATTATAGCCAATTGTTACAGAGCAAAATTTGGGTTGCAAAAATTCTTTCTTTTTTTTGAGATAGAGTTTTAAGTTGTTACCCTCAGTAAAGTGCCATGGCATCATAGCTCACAGCAACCTCAGACTCTTGGACTTAAGCGATTCTGTTGCCTCAGTCCCCCAAGTAGTTAGGACTATAGGTGCCCGCCACAACGCCCAGCTATTTTTTTTTTCTTTTGGTTCATTGTTGTTTGGCAGGCCTGGGATGGATTTGAATCCGCCAGCTCTGGTGTACGTGACTGGTGCCCTAGCCGCTTGAACTATAGGCGCCGAGCTGCAAAAATTCTTGAATTTGGGGTTTTTTTTTTTTGGAGATTGGGATCTCACTCTGTCATCTAGGCTGGAGTGCAGTGGTGCAATCATAGTTCACTGCAGCCTCAAACTCTTGGGGCTCGAGTGCTACTGCCTGAGCCTCCCGAGTAACTAGGACTACAGGGACAGGCCACTTCACCTACTTCGTTCTTTTTTTTTTCCCCCAAGACAGAGTCTCTCTATATCACCCTGGGTAAAGTGCAGTGGCATCACAGTTCACAGCAACCTCAAATTCTTGGGCTAAAGAGATTCTCTTGCTTCAGCCTCCCAAGTAGCTGGGACTACAGGCGCCTGCTACAATGCCCAGCTATTTTGTTGTTGTTGTTGTTGCAGTTGTCATTGCTTGAGTTGAGTTTGAACCCAACTGCCTTGGTGTATGTGGCCGGTGCCCTAAACCACTGAGCTATGGGCACCAAGCCACCCACTTTGTTCTTAATTTTTAAATAATTGAAAGAGCAAAGTCAAGTTGCTAAGTTTCTAAAATCTTTCTGAAATACAAAGGTTATCATGATGCAGAATTCTCTCTGGTGAGATGAAAGAGCAGCTGCCATTCATAGAATTTCAACAAGTTTATTGTACTTATGTTTCCACAGCAAAAGTAGATTCTTCCTTCACTGTAGCAATCAATATGAGCAACTAACTAAAGTGTAACAAAATTGGGACAACTTAACTGTCTGTTCTTAAAGACATGAATACCCAACTGACTGTGTTTGGGCATATAATTATTTACTTTCAGAGATTTTATTTGAGAATTTTCTGAGCCGTAACATCTTTGAAGACCATATAGAAGGTGCTTTTCCAAAAATCTAAAAATAACCCAGCATTTGGAAATAAATAATTATACACAGACACACAGGCTAGAATTTAAAAGGGTGTATTCAGGGTCCTAAAATTAATCTTAGCACCAAGATCTAGGTAGAAATAGCTTATCAATGGAGCAAACGCTTTCTTTTACTAGTTTCATTTTTAGAAGAAAGTTTCCATCTCTCTTTTGCTCCCAAACTGTTATACAGACATCCTTATAAGAGATAGCTATTATTTAATTTATGGCTCAGTCTGCCATCTTGGACTACTGACAAGGTTTATTAACAATAACAACAACAGTAACAGTAAAACTGTTAACCAAGTTTAACAAACATACCATGCAAAATATTACTGGTAGGATTCTCACAGTTAGAGGAAGAAATAAATGCTTAGTATAAACCAAGCACTATTTTCAGCATTTTAAGTATATTTATTCATTTAACAAGTCTAAGGCAAGTGCTATAATTACTGACATTTACAAATGAGGAAACTAAAACACAAAGAAGCTAAGGAACTTGCTTACGACCACACAGCTACGAAGGAATAGAACTTACCTGCTATTCAGCTAAATAGCTATGACTAAGTGAAAATAGGGGATGTTTGCAATTAACAAAAAACAATGATTAAATTAGTTTCTAGCAGCAAGCCACAACTATTCCACAACCATTTTAGGGTTCAAATCTCACTGAATTTCTCCTTAGAAAACCATGCATCCAATTTCAGAGCATCCACAGACTCCTCTAATGCTCCTCGGGGAGATCCTGATAACCCAGGTGAGCTGCTCCTGCTCAGGGAAGCTATCAAAACCAGCCTAACTCACAGCTGCTCCACTCCACACTCTATGCTCTTTCCCCAAAGTCACTGAGCAGCTAAGGATATTGGAAGCACAAAGATCAGGGGGAAAATGAGGACCAATAACTGGAGAAAAAGTCTTTTCTCTTGGTGATCGAACGAAACCTGGAAGCTAGTGTCGGAGAACTCTGGGGAAGAATGTGAAAGGAACATATCACAGAGGCAGCTGGAGTGGCAGAGATCCAGGGACCTTAAGGAGACAGTAATTTGTTGGTCTCTTTGCCAACAAATCTAAGTAGTGATTACGAGAAGTCAGCTGAATTCTGTCTTTGTTAAGATGAAAACGCAAACAGGCACTCTCTTCTGGGCCTCCAGAGTAGATACGATGGTATCTTCAATCATGTGAAGGTCTTTGCAACTGTAATATTACAACCAGAACTTAGCACTGAGACCCGAAAACAATCACAGGATAAACATGGTAAGGAGTCTGCCAGCCTGGGAAAGAGAAAGCATTCAGAGCAATGATTGCAAAGGTCAAGTGAAATAGCCACTGAAAAGTGAGGGAGGGGGGCAATTTTATCTAAAAAAAATAATAAGGGCACTTAAAAAAACTTAAGAATAGCAACGACCATGCATGTGTGTAAGCACACACACACACACACAGCTGTCCCTCCACATACCCATGGGATTGTTTCTAGGTCCCCGACAATGCTAGAGTCCCTAATATAAAATGATACAGTATTTGTACCATATAACCATATCATACATATTTCATATAACCTATGCACATCCTCCATATACTTTAAATCATCTCTAGATTATTGATAGTACCTAATACAATGAACGTGCTATGTAAATAGTTATTTTTAAAATTTGAATTTTTTTTAATTATTGAATTTTTTTTTTTTAAGAGATGAGTTCCACGGCTTGGTGCCTGTGGCTCAACGGGCTAAGGCGCCAGCCATGTACACCTGAACTGGTGGGTTTGAATCCAGCCCCAGCCCACCAAACACAATGATGGCTGCAACCAAAAAAATTGCTGGGGGTTGTGCCCTATAGTCCCAGCTACTTGGGAGGCAGAGGCAAGAGACTCGCTTGAGCCCAGGAATTGGAGGTTGCTGTGAGCTGTGATGCCACAGCACTCTATCCAGGGGTGACAGCTTGACGCTCTGTCCCAAAAAAAAAAAAAAAAGAGATGGGTTCCTGCTATGTTGCCCTGGCTGGACTTGAGCTGCTAGACTTAAGCAAACCTCCCATCTCGACCTCCTGAGTCGCTATGACTACAAACATATGCCACCAATGCCCAGGTGAATTATCACTTTGCACTGTTTTCTGAATATTTTTAAATCTGCAGTCAGTTGAATCTGTGGATGCAGAAACCCTGAATACAAAGGACCAACTGAGCATGTGATTAGACTTTCCAAGATAAAACAATGTGATTTCTCAATTATACAATTCAGCCAATTACTTAAAAGAGAAAATGATCACTTTTGCGATCTGAATTAATAACTTGGAAGATCAACATAAAGAAATAATGCCAAGAAATAGAACATAAATATTAAAATGACAGTAATCATGAGAAAAATGTCTCCAGTATACCTAACCTGAAAAAACAGTTCTAGAAGGAGAAAACTAATGGATGAGGGAAGGAAATAGTTAAGTAAAAGAAGAAACTATCCCTGAAATGAAGACATACTTAGTCTATGCATGGGAAGCAAATTTCAATGATTAAAAGAAAATTGGGCCTGCTTTCAGACAGCAACAATTCTTTACCTATCATGGAAGAGAAATGAGAATGACATCAGACTTTATTCTAGAAGTTGGAACACAGCAGAAAGCCATAAGCTCCTGAGAGGTAAGAACCTACATACACCCAACCAAAATGTCATTCCCCTTTCACGGATAAAGAAGCATGCTTGACAACGTAGTGTGTCAAAGCATAGACTTTCACATTTTCCAGCCAAGGAAACTTCATGAAATAATGATCTGAACAAACAAATGAACTACAGCAAAAATCTCAAAAAAAAAGAGGACAGGTAAAGAAAATTTAGCAAATAATGAGAGGTGTGTCTAAGGTATATATAGAAGCTAAAAAGGACTTAGGAAATGGAAGAGATACAACTACCAGAGACATTTAAAAATGGCTTAGAATTATTAAATTATCTTAGCAAATCATTAGTGTTGGAAAGTGAAGAGAACTAGTAATATCATCTTTAAAAATAAAGAAAATGTCTGTCTGAACAGGATAAATGAAATTTTAAAGAACAACAAAATTTCTCTAATGGAAAATAGAAGGAATAACAGCAATTTATTTCAAGTTGCAAACAGAAGAAAAGGAAAAAAAATTTTTTTAAAAAGACAAAGAAAAACAAGAAAAAAATGAAATAAAATATTTAAACTAGGAAAGACTGGATTTTCACAGGAAAAGAAAGAAAATGTTAGGTTGGATTTTTTAAGTATTAGACTTAAATCCAAAAAAGAGCTAAAAAAGTGGTAAAGAGGGCTTTAAAATAAAGGACCAGCCAGGCACGATGGCTCATGCCTATAATCCCAGCACTCTGGGAGGCTGAGGCAGATAGATTGCCTGAGTTCACGAGTTGGAGACCAATCTGAGCTAGAGGGAGACCTCGCCTCTAAAAATAGCTGGGTGTCTATATTCCCAGCTACTCGGGAGGCTGGGGCAAAAGGATCACTTGAGCCCAAGGGTCTGAGGTTGCGTGAGCTATAACGGATGCCACAGCACTCTACCAGGGCGACAAAGCAAGACCCTATCTCAAAAAAAAAAAAAAAAGCAGGAGCAGACAAGAAAACAGAACATGGAGGGCATTGCCTGTAGCTCAGTGGGTACATACACCATGGCTGGTGAGTTTGAACCCAGCCCAGGCCAGCTAAAACAACAGTGATAAGTGCAACAACAGCAAAATAGTTGGGCATTGTGGTGGGCGCCTATACTCCCAGCTGCTGGGGAGGCTGAGGCAAGAAAATCACTTAAGCCTAAGAGTTTGAGGTTGCTGTGACCAGTGACACCACGGCAATCTACCAAAGGCGACAGCTTGAGACTCTGTCTCAAAAACAAACAAACAAAAGAATAAAATAAAATAAAAACAAAATATGGTATGCAACATGGTATGAGTCAATGAGGAATTTAAGATCAAAAGAGTACCCAAGGATATCGTTAAAACATAAATTCTTGATTAAAAGAAAAACAACCTAAGCATAAAATGAAGTTACAGTAAGACAAAGTTAATCATAAAGTTACAGTAAGATGCTGATAGTGACCATGAAAACAAGATTATTAACAAAATACAAAAGTAAAATGAAACCCATGGGAGAGCCATTCCTACAGCAAAGTAAGCAAATGTTACAATCATGTAAAACTAATACCAAAACAGCAAAAACGAAGAGTTAGGAGGTAAACAAAACAGGATTAAATATAAATATGCAAATTTTCATTACTTTTGTAAAAAGGAAACCATACAGTCTTTCAAATTGGAATATGAAGAAAAATTATGGCAAAAGTATTTTATACAATCATTTTTCTTCTAAAGAACATATTTTAAGAATTAATGTAATTATAGAAAATTATAAATATTTATCTAATAGTTCAGCAATTCCATCACTCTAATTTTTCTTCTGTTAAATAAGTTAAACTAATCTAAGAGGCCAATTTTTCACACAGAAAAATAAGAGTAATGAGAGAGGAATACTTTTACTAGATACTGGTTGTAATATATAAAGATGTAATACCTAAACCAGTATGGTATTAGCACATGAATGAGCACAAGGACTTGATAAACAGATCTGCACATATGTAAGAATTAAGTATATATGAAGGTGCAATTTCTAATTGCTGCACAAAAGACTGATTATTTAATAATTGATGGAACAATCAGGTAGTCATTTACAAATAAATGAATAAAGTAAAATGAATTACGGATGAAGATTCCACCATGAAAGATGAAATATGTGGAGTAACAGCTTCCTTGCAACTAGGCACGGTGAGACTGGGGACAGAGGACTTCAGGCATCTCTGGCAGGCAAGATCTGCCCAGAAACTTCCCTTTGGGGACACAGGGAGACTGCGTGAGATTTCTGGACACCCTGAGGAAGGCAAAAGTGGCAGAGATTGGGCAAGTGGTTGCATGTGTTCGTTCTGTCTAATCCTGTTGGCAGCTGTAGGTGAGGCAACAGTGGGACTGCAGGCTGGACAAGCCTTGCCTGTGAGCTGCTTGGGTTTCTTTTGGACTTGGCACTTGGTGGAACTGCGTTGGGAGAACTTGGGCAAGAATGCAGGGGTCTTTGAGTGTTGTCCGGGGTTCCAGACTGGGCCACCGAGCCAGGTGGAGCTACCAGTGTTTGGTTGTGGGCTGTGTGGAGCCATTGTGGAAAAACTGCCCTGGCAAGCTCCACCCTCAGGGTTGCAGAACAAACAAGGGGCAGGAGCAAGTAATCTAGTGACTGAGCAGCCTAAAGGTGGGGACCGAGATGCCTTGCAGCCTTGGCCCTCAGGGGCACAGTGTGAGACCAGTTTTGGCACACTGGGTAAGTGGACAGCCATTTAAGGAGTAATCCCAGCCACAAGCACTTTCCTGGGAAAGCCTCTATTTAGCCCAACTTAGCAATTTAAAGTGTCTTCTAAGCAGGCTGAGGAAGATTTAAGCTCTCCACCCTGAGGGGTTTGAGAAATCATTAGACACACAGGGTCACTCCCTACAAATATCCAGTAACAACAGAGTGATTCTGCCAGGGTCTGATCTGGGAGAGACACCTCCCCAACTCTGAGGACGGTCAGAGGCAATAGTGAAAAATAATCAAAAGGCGGAATCAACAGAAAAACTCTGGCAATATGAATAATCAGAGTAGATCAACTCCCCCAAGGAACGACAAGGTATATATAGCACAAGATCCCTTGCATAAGCAAATGGCTGAGATGTCAGAAGTTGAATTCAGAGTCTGGATAGCAACTAACATCAGCACAGTGGAGGAAAAGATGGAATTAGAATTTCAAGCAGTAATCCAAAAGATGACCCAAAAGATGTCCCAAAGATGTCTCAAGAACTGAACGAATTCAAAGACAAAATGACCAAAGATCTCCACACATTGAGGCAAGAAGTTGAAACCCTCAAAGAGATGAGAAATACAGTAGAAGCCCACAGCAACAGAATAGAGCAAGCTGAAGAAAGGATTTCTGACATCGAGGACAGAGATTTTGAACGCTCCCAAATGCTCAAAGAGATAGAGAAATGGAAGGCAAAAATGGATCATTCTCTCAGAGATCTCTGTGATGACTCAAAGAAAACCAATATTCGTCTTATAGGGATACCTGAAAGTGACGATCTGGCTTCACAAGACACAGAGTCCCTTCTTCTTGAGATTATGAAAGAGAATTTTCCAGATATACCAAGAGACTCTGAAATTCAGATAGCTGATAGTTTCAGAACCCCAGCATGACTTAACCTGAATAAGACGTCCCCTAGACATATTGTAGTGAATTTTACTAAAGTTAACATGAAGGAGAAGATCTTAAAAGCAGCCAGA
>CAUYON010109043.1:0-26774 GCA_963573935.1 Arctocebus calabarensis
CAACGCCCAGCTATTTTTTGTTGCAGTTTGGCCGGGGCTGGGTTTGAAACCACCACCCTGAGTATATGGGACTGGTGCCCTACTCACTGAGCCACAGGCACCACCATTAATTTCTAGTTTTATTGCATTAGGATCAAAGAATGCTCTTTATATATTTCTATTCTTTGGATGTCTTTGGTAATCTAATATTTGCTCAATTTTTATGAATGTTCCTGTTCACCTGAAAAGAAGGTAAATTCTCTTTTATGTAGGTACTGAATTCAGTATTATTTTATACGGCTCGGCGCCTGTGACTCAACAGGCTAAGGCGCCAGCCACATACACCTGAGCTGGTGGGTTCGCATCCAGCCCCAGGGCCCGCCAAACAACAATGACGGCTGCAACCAAAAAATGGCTGGGTGTTGTGGCGGGCACCTGTAGTCCCAGCTACTTGGGAGGCAGAGGCAAGAGACTCGCTTGAGCCCAGGCATTGGAGGTTGCTGTGAGCTATGATGCGACAGCACTCTATCCAGGGCGACAGCTTGAGGCTCTGTCTCAAAAAAAAAAAAAATATTATTTTATAGGATCTGTTAATTTCCCCTCCCTACTTAACAACAAACAGTAAACCAAAATTACAAGACACTAGAGGACAATTTCTAAGATGGACGATAGAGACTCAACAAATAAACCTGAAAGGAAACCGAAACAGTGTAGGAAGCAGAAAACTAACCCCTTACATTTCCCTCCCCCCCAAAATATGAATAATACGTACAGAGAAATAAGAAACAGTATCGCATTCATGAAATAAGAATGGAAGGCATGACAAGGAAGCTCTCTGAAAATGTAAAAGAATGCTTAGAAATGAAAAAGACCCAGTCACAATGAAAACTGACAGAGGGGAGAGAAAATAAAGTTGAAAAAATATACAAAATTGGACAAAAGAAAATGAAATTGAGAATAGGCAAAAAAAATCTATTTAATTAGATTATTGAAAGCTTTTCAAATTCCTAGGGTACTGAGGAAGCCCATCCCTGGCAGATGTGCTGTAAGGGGCCCACTGGGCTCCCCAAGGAAGCTGGGCAGACAGGGGACAACCCTGGGCTGCAGTCTCATTTCCCTGCTGCTGGGCCTGCCCTGGGGAGTTGTTTATAGGCGTAGGTTAGCCTTATAGCCATTGTCTGATCTGATATCCCTCCCAGGCACTCCCCCAGAGCTGCCTACAGCCCCTTCTCTGCCCCTTCTCCCTGTTCAGACCTATTTCAGAGTACAGACCACAGGTGGGACCACTCAAGGATGGATCAGGCTCCAAGCCCTGGGACCTAGAAGCCTCCATCCTATCCCCTACCCCCAGCCATTTCCTAGGATCCCAGCTCCACATTTGTCCAGTATCACTCCTACAAATTTTGCTTCTTTTCTCTCAAAACATGCCTTAAAGTCCTTTCAGGTAAAGCTTCTCAAAAACTGTTAGCAAAGTGAAAGTGTCTTCTCTCTAAGGGGGGCCCACCAGTACTAGAAATACAATGGCAACTCTCCTTTCCCACTGAGGAGAGAGGAAATGCTTTTATTATTTCTAGATGAGTCACTATTCCTAAAAATGGACAGAAGGCTACTTCCTAAAATGGCAAGACACCAATGCAAGTTTAATTTTTACATGCTAGAATAAAACCTGGAATTCCACGTGGCTCTTAAAACAAACGCAGTTGGTATTTGTACGCTGACATAAAATTGCCAAGAAGTATAAGTGAAAAACCATGTTTCCTCATCCTGGGGGGAGCATGGCCTGACTGCCTGGCTCTAAATCCTGACTCTGCCACTTACCCTAAGACTCTGAGCAAGTTACTTTATTTCTCTGTTCCAGTTTTCTTATCTGTAAACAGAGATCAAAGGAGGTTGTCCTGAGAGTTAAATGAGTTAATAAATAGATGTAAGACCTTAGAGCAATGCTGGCACCTAGGAAGGAGATATGTAAAAACATTTAAGGCATAATGAGTCTGTAAATTTATTCACACTCTTACTCAAGATACAGACGTATTAGTTTGCCATGGCTGCCATAACAAAGACAGGATGGCTTAAACAATAGAAATTTATTTTTTCATGGTTCTGAAGGCTAGAAGTCTGAGGGTGTCAGCAGAGTGGGTTCCCTCCCCGGCTCACAGGTGCTGCCTGCAACCCCTGTCTTCACATTATCTTCCCTCTGTGCCTGTCTTGTCCGAAACTCCTCTCCCAAAAATGCCAGTCATCTTGATTAGGGCCCACTCTAATAACCTCATTTTACTTTTATTACCTCTTTCGAACCCTACCCCCAAATACAGTCACATTCTGAGGTACTGAAGGTTAGGACTTCGATATAATTTTTTTTTTTTTTTTTTTTTTTGCAGTTTTCGGCCGGGGCTGGGTTTGAACCCACCACCTCTGGCATATGGGGCTGGCGCCCCACTCCTTTGAACCACAGGCGCCGCCCAATTTTTTAATTTTTTTGAGGCAGAGTCTCACTTTGTCACCCTACGTAAGAGTGCCATGGTGTTATAACTCACAGCAACATCAAACTCTTGGGTTCCAGAGATCCTCTTGCCTCAATTTTTCATTTTTAGTGGAGACAAGAGGTTAGGGAGGAGGTTCCTTACTCTTACTCAGGCTGGTCTCAAACTTGTGAACTCAAGCAATCCACCTACCTCAGCCTTCCAGAGAGCTAGGGTTACAAGCATGAGCCACCACACCCTGCCTTTCAACATAAATTTTAAGGAGACACAATTCAGCCCATAATGGCAGAGAAATATAAATCCCTTTATTTGACTATAACTAATCTGGATTTTTGCCCCCTGGGTCTCTACCTACTGTTTTTCAAGGAAAAAAAAAATTACTAAACTAGCAACCTATTTAAAACTTGGATATCTGGGTGGCACCTGTGTCTTAGTGGGTAGGGTGCTGGCCCCATATACCAAGGGTGGCGAGTTCAAACCCGGCCCAGCCAAACTGCAACAAAAGAATAACCGGGTGTTGTGGTGGGAGCCTGTAGTCCCAGCTACATGGGAGGCTGAGGCAAGAGAATCGCCGAAGCCCAGGAGTTGGAGGTTGCTGTGAGCTGTGACGCCACAGCACTCTGCCAAGGGCGACAAAATGAGACTGTGTCTAAAAAAAAAAAAAAAAAAAAAAAAAAAACTTGGATATAGGTGATCTTTTAACCAATAACTTTTTAAGATCCAAGAGCTACCATGAAATGTCTTTTGATCATTGTTGTATAAAAAAGCCAGTGTCTCAATGACTGCCCCATTGTTTTCTTTTCTCTCTGGGATGGTGTCTAAGTATATGGGCAGAGGCTGTAGCTTTCACATTCTATGGCAGCATTTGGGGAAGTTGAGCTCCTATGCTGAGAGAGAGTAGAGAGAGTGGGCCAGCTATTCGGGGGTAAATGGGGATACCAAAAGCCTATGGCACTGGGTAATATTAAAAAAAACAACAACAACAAAATCTTATGGTCATCATGGGTCTGCAAGCATGATGTCTCCTGCTTCCTCTGGATATTGGAGCAATGTTCCCTGTCTATCCTTCCAGGCAGAAGACTGCAGCAGAAGTGACAAGAGAGACAAGTTTTCTTGGCTTGTTCTGGGCTCTCCAGCTCTCCTTGGATGGCTCAGCCTTAACATATCTCACTCAGCTCTTGCAAACAAAAACCCCTCTGAAATGTGTCCGCCATCCAACTTAGTCCCATACTGGGCAGCTGGCTCACTAATAGGCCAAGTAGGAAAGGGATAGTGGAGGATTCCAAGTCTATGGGAACTAAGGCTGTTGTAGAGAGGACACCCAGGGAGGAGGCAGGGATTCCCAATTACCATGCAGAGGGCATAGCAAACACAAGGTACCTGAGCTGGCATCCACCTCAGTCTGACATGGTGCCTGGGGCTAGAGGCAGCTTCTCCAAGCCGTATGGACACTCCAAGTTAGTTGGCAGAAGCTAAGCACTTCCAAGTGACCCATCTGGCTTAAAGCTGAGCCAGGGGCCAGGCACCAGCAACCCAATGAGACTGCTCTCAAAAATTATAAAAATTTCTCAGGACCTTTAAGCCAGGTAGAAATGCCAGTGCAGGTAAAGATGCCTGTACCTTACTGCCCACTGGTGATGCAACCATGGGTCACCTTCTGCACTTCTTCCCAACCGGCTCATCTGTCAATTCTGCCTCCATTTTCCTTGGTACTTGGGACCAACTCACTACAAGTCAGTTCTCCCAACAGAAATCAGAAGGGGTGAGTGCCTCTGAGTCCTGCTCATGTAGAGAGAGGTGGGAAGTCTGTTCTGACACTGTAGGTCAGCAGGTGTGTGGGCTGAGATTTTATGAGCAGGTAGGTACCCATGGTATCATCTAGATATATAATCTGGCACATTGGAATCTAAACTCCTAAAAGAACAATTCCAGACGCTGTACACCTCCGCCCTTTATTCCATGTACACACTCTACATCGCCCATTCTGCTTCATGTACTGACTAGGGCTGAAGTTCATGCGAAAGAATTTAGTATATGTTAGAAAGGCAGGGGGTGAGAATAGCTGACACCTTTAACATCAATATCTATAAATTAACCATTGCATTTGTTAGTATCAAGGGGTTTATTTTTTTTTTAAGAGACAGAGTCTCACTTTATCGCCCTCAGTAGAGTGCCATGGCGTCACACAGCTCACAGCAACCTCCAACTCCTGGGCTTAGGCGATTCTCTTGCCTCAGCCTCCCAAGTAGCTGGGACTACAGGCACCTGCCACAACGCCCAGTTATTTTTCTGTTTTGCAGTTCGGCCGAGGCCAGGTTTGAACCCGCCACCTTCGGTATATGGGGCCTGTGCCCTACTCGATGAGCCACAGGCACCACCCCAAGTATCAAGGGTTTAAAAAATATTAAACTCTATTTCTGAGTAGATGGTAGTTTATTAATTATGTTAAAGTAGAGATGCAAAAGAAAAAAAAAAAGGCAGAATTCAATATGATGGAGGCTGTAACTAGATCAGCATTTATTTCTCATTGTGGTCCAAGGTTGATATGAGGCTCTACACCTTCAATTTCTCTCCCCTCCCTCCACCATCTCCAGGCTGTGGTTCTTGCTTGTTTATTTTTCTGGAGAGAGTCTCACTCTGTTACCTAGGCCAGAATGCAGTGGCACCATCATAGCTCACTGCAATCTCAAACTCCTGGGCTCAGTAGTCTCCTTCTCAACTTCTGGAGTAGCTGCGTCTGCAGATGCATGCCACCACAGCTAGCTAATTTTTCTATTTTTTTGTAGAGACAGGGCATCGTTATGTTGATCTGGCCGGTCTCAAACTCTTAACATCAAGCAATCCTCTTGTCTTGGCCTTTCAGAGTTCTAGGATTATAGGCACCACACTGGGCCTAAGCTGTGGTTCTTGACAAAGATTCTCTTCTTGACCAAACTCTACCAAATCTCTCCTGAATTCTTTCTTAACTGAGTCTGATGTTTGGACCTTCCTGTTTGTCTCTGATTGAATTGGGGTGAATGGGGATGCTAATTTTATAGGAAGTGATAATTTAATAATCTGCTAAGGTATCCCATGCTTGGGGGTCATGCACATGACTCAGGGAGAAGCAAAAAGAGATCTCATGCAACCCTGGGCCCTAAGAGGGATGTTGACTATTCCTTGTACAAAGTAACCCCTTATTTATCTTAAAGGAAAAACACACATATAAAGCAGGAAGGATTGCTGATTTGATATTTCTGAGCCTTGCCTTGCTGGTATAAATGTCATTTCTCCGATATGGCTGGGAAGGTTTTTTTTTTTTTTAGACAGAGCCTCAAGCTGTCACCCTGGATAGAGCGCTGTGGCATCACAGCTCACAGCAACCTCCAATTCCTGGGCTCAAGCCAGTCTCCTGCCTTTGCCTCCCAAGTAGCTGGGACTATAGGCGCCCTCCACAATGCCCAGTCATTTTTTGGTTGCAGCCGTCATTGTTGCTTGGTGGGTCCAGGCTGGATTCAAACCTGCCAGCTCAGGTGTATGTGGCTGGCGCCTTAGCTCACTGAGCCACAGGCACCAAGCCGCTGGGAAGGTTTTGTGAATCTGGGCTCCAGATTTGCCAGGCATCAACATGTCATTGTTGAAGGTCCACAGAATCCCTTCCAGAAATAGTCATTTCCCTTTTTAGCTCAGTTGTTCTGTGGGAGAAATGAAAGTTCTGTGGGCTAGAATGGCTTCCTTTCTTCCCATCATGGCAAGAAGGCCAGGGAGCGTGGTGGGGATGGTGCAGTTCTTGAGCATGGGGTGGAATATTGGGAGCACTTCTTGCTAAGCCACAGTACAGAGAGCAGAGGGCAGGTTTAGGGGGATGGGGTGTAGTCAAACTATATAAAAAGATAAACTTCTAGATCCGGATATTTCATTATACTATAAGAAGAAAGATGCAAAGGGCAGTACTGATCTCAAGGGATGGTACAGAGAAAGTGTCCACAATAAAAACAATACCTATGGCATAGTCTCATGGGTGTACAAAACTGTACTCAGTTTTTTGTTTTTTTTTTTGAGACAGAGCCTTAAGCTGTTACCCTGGATAGAGTGCTGTGGCATCAGAGCTCACAGCAACCTCTAATTCGTGGGCTCAAGCGAGTCTTCTGCTTCTGCCTCCCAAGTAGCTGGGACTACAGGTGCCCAACACAACCCCTAGCTATTTTTTTTGGTTGCAGCGGGTATTGTTGTTTGGTGGGCCCAGGCTGGATTCGAACCCGCCAGCTCAGGTATACATGGCTGACACCTTAGCCCATTGAGCCACAGGTGCTGAGCCTACAATAGCTCACTTCTATGTGAGTGTGAAACGTATTTTTAAAATTCAAAATGATGAAAACAAATGAAACATTCCATTCAAGGTGTTAGAAAAAATAAGAAATATAATCTAAAAATGAAGAACATACTTGTAGGAAACCAAAATATACCACCCCAAATATGCTTCTTTGGGATGAGAATTATTTTGAGCTGATTATTTTGAGATGTAGCAGCCATAGGAAAAGCTCTGAAGCAGACAATTATTTACCCTTTGATAAGAGAAATTGGCATTTATAAGGAAATCCCCATTTATAAGGGTGTCCTCTTTTCTGCACCAGGAAGAACAGGATAGCTGTAAATCACAAGATCTTATCCATAGAAAGACTTAAATCTGTGTAACCACACTTCTTCTGGTCAACTTCCCATAGTTTGCCTCCCTCACACTCTTCTTCCTTTGCTTTAGGTGAAAACCACCTCTTTGAGTTACTCAACCTTGAGTTTCTCCCATATCTGTATTAAATGTGATATATATATATAAACTTGTGCTTGTTAATCTGACTTTTGCTATAGGATTCCAGAGAAAATCTAGAAGGGTAGAAGGAAAAAATATAACATAACAAAGGTAACAAATTTTTTTAATCTGAAAATGGAAAAAGAAGAGAATTAATAAATAAAACCAAATAAAGAAGCATAAGCAAACAGACAAATGTCTGGCAAGTTTAATGAAGAAAAAAGATAACACAATTACTACATATACCAGGGATAATTTTTTTTTTTTAGACAGAGTCTCACTCAATTGCTCTGGGGTTGAGTACTGTGGTGTCATGGCGCATAGCGACCTCCAACTCTTAAGCTCAAATGATCCTCTTGTCTCAGGGACTACAAGTAGCTGGGACTACAGGCACCTGCCACTACACCCAGCTAGTTTTTCTATTTGTAAAGACAGGGTCTCACTTTGCTCAGGCTGGTCTCAAATTCCTGAGCTTAGCCAGTCAACCTGTCTCAGCCTTCCAGAGTGTCAGGAATATAGGCATGAGCCAACTTGCCCGGCCCCAGGGATAATATTTTGAAAACATATATTTTTATTTATTTATTTATTTATTTTTTTAAAACATATATTTTGAATATTCTCTAAATGATGTTCTACAGAAGCCCTGACGGCCAAAGGAAAAGCAGACAAACATCCATCACAGGAAGGGGGCATTAACAACAGAGAAGCAACTTCCAGAAAAGAGAGGAAATAAAAGAAAGCCTTTCTGGTTCTGTGAGAAAGAGATACACAGAATGTCAGATACCAGTCTCATTGCATTTACCCCTGTCCATATTTGGGTTTTAATTATTATTATTATTTTTTTTTTTTGAGGCAGAGTCTCACTCCGTTGCCCAGGTGAGGATTCATGGCATCATAGCCACAGCAACCTTAAATTCCTGGATTCAGGTGATCTTTCCGCCTCAGCCTCCCAAGGAGCTGGGACTACTGGTGCCCACTGTGATGCCTACCCACTTTTTCTATTTTTTAGTAGAGACGAGGTCCCACTCTTGTTCAGGCTGGTGTCGAACTCCTTAATTCAAGGAATCCACCTGCCTCCACCTCCCAGAATGCTAGGGTTACAGGCATGAGCCACCTCAAACAGCCAGTTTTAGTATTAAGATAGAAAAAATGGTAGAGAAAAATTACCTCTTCCGCGCAAAAGCCTAAAGTAAAGGGGGGCTTGTGCTTCTCTTCCCACTTGGTGCTGTGGACACCTCTCACAGGGAACCTCCACATCAACCCAGGAGGGAAAAGGGGCCACATGGGATGTTCTCTTCCTTCTCCTACTCCACTTTCTTTTGCAGAATTTGAAGAACCTAGAAGATCTCTTAAGCTCCCAGCAATGTGTGGGGTCAGCAGCTCAGCTGAGAACCATGAAACAGCCATGGTACTACCTTGGTGAGAGCAAAGTGATTCCAAAGCGGAGTGGTCAAGACACAGACAAGCACATGCCCTGTGTGGCCTCTGGACTCATCTCACTTGGGAGCTTGTTAGAAGTGGAAACTGTCAGCCACACCCTAGAGCTACTAATCAGAATCTCGGGTGTGGTGTCCAGGACTCTGTCTGACAAGCTGTCCGGGTGATTCATATGTACACTAAAATCTGAAAAGCACTTGTGTAGACAAGCTGGCCGGGAGGCTGGTGGAGAAAGGGTCTAGATTCAAAGGACTTGCAGGAGTCAGCACAGAATCTCAGGTGCCTGTTCCATCCCAAGGCCAGAAGTGACAGTACACGGCTGGGAGGCCTGCTGAGGACCTGAGACCCCACACCCCAGAACACCTGTGCTCCCTGTCAGCCTAGACTCTGATTTCAGAAGAGACTGAATATTGACAGAGAGTTAGAACAGATAGCTACACTTTTATTTGTTTTTCTTTTTTTGAGATAGAGTGTCACTATGTTGCCCTCGGTAGAGTGCTGTGGCGTCACAGCTCACAGCACCTCAAATTCTTGGGCTTAAGCAATTCTCTCGCCTCAGCCTCCCAAGTAACTGGGATTACAGATGCCTGTCACAATGCTTGGCTATTTTTTGATGCTGTTGTCATTGTCATTGCTGGCCCAGGCCCTGCCACCCTCAGTGTATGTGGCTCGCAACATAACCACTGTGGTATGGGAGCTGAGACTTATTTATTTATTTATTTATTTATTTATTTGTTTGTTTTTGAGACAAAGTCTCACTTTGTTGCCCTCAGAGGCATCATAGCACACAGCAACCTCAAACTCTTGGGCTCAAGTAATCCCTTTGCCTCAAGCCTCCTGAGTAGCTGGAATTACAGGCACCCACCACAGCACCCGGCTATTTTTTAGAGATGGGGCCTCACACTTGCTCAGGCTGGTCTTGAAATCTTGAGCTCAAGCAATCCACCTGCTTTGGCCTCCCAGAGTGCTAGGCTCATAGGCGTGAGCCACCATGCCCAGCTGATAGCTAAACTTTTGAATGGCAGATCTAAGTTATTCTCATTACCATGTGCAATGGAGACTATCTTGTGATCATCCCAAAGAAAGTTAAAAGCTGTACTCTTTTGGACTTGAGTAGACCGTACAAGGGTTTTACCCACCACACACATAAAATTTGAAATAATAAAAATGCTGTTTGTCGCTTGGTGCCTGTGCCTCAAGCGGCTAAGGCGCCAACCACGTACACCTTAGCTAGCGGGTTCGAATCCAGCCTGGGCCCGCCAAACAACAATGACGGCTGCAACCAAAAAATGGCCAGGTGTTGTGGCGGGCGCCTGTAGTCCCAGCTACTTGGGAGGTGAAGGCAGGAGACTCACTTGAGCCCAGGAGTTGGAGGTTACTGTGAGCTGTGATGCCACAGCACTCTACCAAGGGTGACAGAGTAAGACTGTCTCAAAAAAAAAAAAAAGAAAAAGAAAAATATTGGGCGGTGCCTGTGGTTCGTTGAGTAGAGTGCCAGCCGCATATATCAAAGGTGGCGGGTTCAAACCCAATCTCGGCCAAACTGCAAAACAGAAAACTAGCCGGGCGTTGTGGCAGGCACCTGTAGTCCCAGCTACTTGGGAAGCTGAGGCATGAGAATCGCCTAAGCACATGTGTTGGTGGTTTCTGTGTACTTTTTGATGCCATTGAAATCTACCGATTTCAATAATTTGAGAATCTGTCTCTACCAAAAAAAAAAAAAAAAAAAAAGATTTGCAATATATACACCAAATATATTGTGGTTATCTTTAGGGGGATAATATTATAAGCAGCTTTTGTTTTCTTTTTTTTGCTCATATGCAGTGTCTGTTTTTCTTTAGTAAATATGAATTATTTGTGTGGTGTTGTTTACAAAAATTTACGGGAGGGATGTGGTTGGTTTTTGTTTTCTTTTGTTTTGTTTTTGGAGTTTTCTGGCCGGGGCTGGGTTTGAATCCACCACCTCCAGCATATGGGGCTGGTGCCCTACTCCTTTGAGCCACAGGCGCCACCCTTGTTTTGTTTTGTTGAGAAAGAATCATACTCTGTCTCCCTGGGTAGAGTACTATGGTATCATATCTCACAGCAACCTCAAACTCTTGGGCTTGAGCAATCCTCTTACCTCAACCTCCTGAATAGCCTGGGTTATAGGTGTATGCCACTATGCCCAGTTCATTTTTCTTTTTTTGTTTTTTTTTGTTTTAGTAATGCCAGCATCTCACTCTTGCTCAGGCTGGCCTCTAACTCCTAAGCTCAAGCAATCCACCTGTGTCAGCCTCCCAGAGTGCTATGATTACAGGCAT
Organism: Arctocebus calabarensis; assembly: GCA_963573935.1. Classification (NCBI taxonomy): domain Eukaryota; kingdom Metazoa; phylum Chordata; class Mammalia; order Primates; family Lorisidae; genus Arctocebus; species Arctocebus calabarensis. The sequence goes on from CAUYON010109043.1 coordinate 10,986, forward strand.
GAGCCACCATGCCCAGCCTGCACAAGAATGTTTATTAAAGTGAGCTTTAGGGAAAAGAAACCCTATATTTAAAATGAGGATGGTGGGCGGAGCTTGTGGCTCAGTGAGTAGGGCACCAGCCCCATATACCAAGTGCAGATTTGAACCCAGTTCCAGCCAAACTGCAACAAAAAATAGCCAGGCGTTGTAGCAGGCGCCTATAGTCCCAGTTACTCGGGAGGCTGAGGCAAAAGAATTGCCTAAGCCCAAGAGCTGGGGGTTGTTGTGAGCTGTGACGCCATAGCACTCTACTGAGGGCAACAAAGTGAGACTCTGTCTCTAAAAAATAAAAAAATAAAATGACAATGGGTGCATTTTAAAAAATTAGTAATACCTAGAATTTATTGAGAGCTTACTGAGTGGCAGGTCCCACTTTAAGTACATTGCATGTATTTGTTTATTTACATCTCACAATGGCTCTTATGAATAAGATGTTCTTTTTTTTGAGCTGTCCCCCTGGATAGAGAGCTGTGGCGTCACAGCTCACAGCAACCTCCAATTCCTAGGCTCAAGCGAGTCTCCTGCCTCTGCCTCCCAAGTAGCTGGGACTACAGGCGCCAGCCACAACACCCGGCCATTTTTTGGTTGCAGCCGACATTGTTGTTTGGCGGGCCTGGGCTGTATTCGAACCCGCCAGCTCTGGTGTACGTGGCTGGAGCCTTAGCCCGTTGAGCCACAGGTGCCGAGCTGAATAAGATGTTCTTATTACCTCATTTTACAGTGGTAGAAACTGAAGCTGTGTGTCTGCAAAGTTACACAGCTAGAGTGTGGTAGGGCCAGGATTCTAGCCCAAAGGATGAAATTGAAACACCTGTATGCTTGATAAGTACAATGTTGTATGTTTGGATTTACCATTTACATGGTGTAGCCACACAATGAGACTAAATATCTATCGTTTAGACCAAATTTCCAAAAGATACATACTGCGTAAAGAATGCCCATAGAATAATGTTAAGTGAAAATTGCCATGTACAGAGCTGTGTAGAACATGGGAGTCCACCTTGCCTTCCCCAGTCAGGGCTGGCTTCCCCTCCCTCACAGGAGTAAAGAGGTAAGGGTCCTCTCAGAAGGTCCTCAGCATCAGGAGCTCTTTCCTGGCCTTGACCTGCTGGACAGCTGTTGACTGCCAGGTCATCTGGGTCCTGCCTGCTGCTTGTTCTCCAAGGAAGCACAGGGATGGTGGGGCAATCCCCAGAACTAAACAATAACATCATAGTCTCTCTGAAGCAAATCATCCAGGAAGACATGGTTTTATTCTGCAAATGGTCAGTGGTAGTTTTTATTTTTTCATAGGTATAAATGTAAAGAAATAATTTTTTTAGAGACAGAATCTTTTTTTTTTTTTTTTTAGAGACAGAGTCTCATTTTGTTATCCTTGGTAGAGTGCTATGGCGGCACCGCTCACAGCAACCTCCAGCTCTTAGGCTTAGGCAATTCTCTTGCCTCAGCCTCATGAGTAGGCACCCACCACAACGTCCAGCTATTTTTTTGTTGCAGTTTGGCTGGGGCCAGGTTCGAACTCATCACCCTTGGTATATGGGCCTGGCACCCTACTCAGGTTGCCTGGGCTGGAGCGCCATTATAGTTCCTTGTAAACTCGAACTCCTGGGCTTAAGGGATCCTCTGGCTTCAGCCTCCAAAGTAACTGGTACTACAGCTACCATATCACCCACCACACCTGTCTGATTGAAAATTCTTTTTGTAGAGATGGGGGTCTACTTGTGTTGCCCAGGCCGCTCCCAAACTCCTGGCCCCAGGCGGCTCCCAAACTCCTGGTCCCAGGCGATCCTCCTACCTGGGCCTCCCAAAGTGCTGAAATCACCACACCTGCCTGATTTAAAAACGTTTAATAAAATTTGTACACAAGCGGGGCTTTGAGTACAAAGGACATGTGACGATGATAATAAAGCAATACCTTACACCACCTCTGACCACACCCTGTCTTTCCCTAAGTAACCACTTGTAATTTATCAATTGTAAACATTGCCTCTTTACCTTCTATAGATCATTATTTTGCTCTCTTATATCACCCTCCCTTTCCTTCACTCTCCCAGTACTAGGTTTATTTTGACTTTTGGTCAGGCTGTCTTTTTATGTCTACATTGACAACCTTCTTTGGAGAGGTGAGGGAGTGTTTTGACTGCATTTTCTGTCTTGTACTGTAGCAGGAAAACCGACACAGACAGAAGACTCCAGGCACCAGTTGATAAAGGAAGCGGCGAGTTTATTCCGGCCAGGAAACTCGGTGGGCTAGTGTCCTAAAAACTGAGCCCCCGGACTTAATCTCTTGCCTTTCTTTCATACATTTCTTAGGGCTAGGGTGCACGTGAGAGTCATGAAGGATGTAAGAGAAGTGACAGACGTGAAAGTCTTGGGACTCAAGGGAAGGTCAGGTTGGCCCACGTGGGCTACCTGTCTTCAAAGGCGAGGGAAGGTTAAGGAAGTTACAAGGTCACTAGGCCCAGCACGTACCAAGGGAAGGGCATACGGATAACAGAGACATCTGCTACAGTAGAGGTAGGAGTGTTACCGACTGTTTGGCTAATGCCTAGACAGAGTGGCCAGGACAGAGCTTTAGCTCTGCTTTTACTTTCTTGACTCAGTACAGCTTTGTGTTTTTATTTCCTAGAATCCTAGCGATCTTCCTTTTCTTTCCTTAAACAATAGCCCCCAAAACAAAATGTCACCGGTATCAGGTATAGAGTTATCCACTTTTTTCCCCAGGAGACAAAACCCACTTCCTGTGGCATCTGTCTGCCTCCTCTGATCTGGGCCTGCTGCCCTGACATCACCCAAGGACTTTGATGACAGCAGCTGAGAAAGGCGATCTGCCTCAGAGCAATTAGCATCACTCCTCAGAATCCAAAGGGACTGCCACAAGGCCACAACCCCTCCTGGAGGGGACACCTGCACACACATCCCCAGACCTACTTCCCTGGGTCATGCTCTGTCTTTCACCTTCCAGCTGGCTTTTGGGCCATAGAGCCCCTCCTTGCAGAGCAGGATCTAACGCCCCCACCCTCACATGGCTCCAGTGCCTTTCCTGAAGTCTGAATCTTTCATCCCAACCAGCCCCAGGGCTTCAGCAGGATAGTTGGCAGTCTTCCAAACAACAAATGCCCCTGTGCTCAGACACCAATGGTCTGGGTGGATGCTGTCATTGGCTCAGCTTTTCTTGGCAACATCCCCACCAATGTGAGCCGCAGGCTCTTCTGCTTCCTTAAATTATGCATCTGCTAAACCAAGCACAGACACCCACAGCTCCCACAAACAAACACTAATACTAATTGTCAGGGACGGTGCCCAAACCCAGGATGAGGAACGCACTCTTAGCTTAACAACCTCATAATTAGCAGCACACCTCCCTTTTTCCTGGGAGTCGAAGGGCTGCATTGTGATGCTCTATCTGTGTTCTGTTTGGCTTATTTCCTGCTTCTCCTTGGGGCCAGCCTGAAAAATAAAGGAGTCACATTACACTTAGGAAGAAGGCTCCCTTGGTTACTCTGAGAGGGGCTGGGAAATGACCCTTCTCAAAAGAACTTCATTTCATTTTCAGCCAAGAGCTTTGTTCTTTCAAGTCCTTCTGAAGGAAACAGAGATAATGGCCAAGGATATGTGATGTGATGTGTTTCCAATTTTATACATATTAGGGAAAAAAGGAGGCTCAAAGGAAATACACCACTATGTTAGTAGTTGTTATCTCTAGGTATGAATGTAGAAATGATAATTTTCTGCTTTTTCCAATTTTGTGTTTTGAAACTGTAGCTACCATGAGATGATGTTTAACAAATAGCATAGAGGCTTGGTTCCTGTGGCTCAAGCGGATAAGGCGCCAGCCACATACACCTGAGCTGCTGGTTAGACTCCAGCCTGGGCCTGCCAAACAACAATGACGGCTGTGGTGGGCACCTGTAGTCCCAGCTACTTGGGAGGCAGAGGCAAGAGACTCACTTGAGCCCAGCCACATACACCTGAGCTGCTGGTTAGATTCCAGCCTGGGCTTGCTAAACAACAACGACGGCTGTGGTGGGCACCTGTAGTCCCAGCTACTTGGGAGGCAGAGGCAGGAGACTCACTTGAGCCCAGGAGACTCACTTGCTGTGATCTGGGATGCCACAGCACTCTACCCAGGGTGAAGGCTTGAGGCTCTGTCTCAAAACAAACAAACAAAACAAATACCATAGGCATGGGCGGCACCTGTGGCTCAAAGGAGTAGGGTGCTGGCCCCATATGCTGGAGGTTGTGGGTTCAAACCCAGCCCCAGCCAAAAACTGCAAAAAAAAAAAAAAAAAAAAAAAAGTGCAGGCATAAGAGGGCCTGTCTTGAATTTGAAGTGGAATCACACCTTTGAGGATACCTCTGACTGCTGGCATGCTGGGAGCAAGTCTCCTTTGCAAAGATGAGCACTTCGGCATGGCAGAGACCTTGTAGTCACAGCTGTATCCCTAGCACCTGCCTACTAGGCACTTAAAGTACGTTTTTAAAATACCCTGATGAATGAATGAGGGGGAAGGAATTCCTGCATGTTGAACCTGAACTTGGTTCTTAGAGAGGAGGCCAGAACAGGCTTCTCTCAGCTCTGTCCCTCAGCCCCGCCTTGAATGTGCTGGGAAAACAGGATGTTGTAAGCCAAAAATCAGAAGGAGCTTCTTTTCTAACAAGGATCCTCCTTTAGAACTGCACCAAGAAAATGCATCACAGAAGGTAGGGAAGTTATATTCGCTCCTCTTCTTCTTGGTGGACAATGCACAACCTCTGGCCAAGGGAGACATCCCTGTGAAAGAGACAGAACAGCAGCAGCAGCAGCCTGCACTTTAAACTTGGTTTTGAGCATGCGGGAGAGAGGCCGCTCAGCTTTTACGCATGGGCTACTGTTATTAAAATTCATCTGAGCACAAGATGTGTTCTTCAAATTTTATATGTGGGGCTGGGTGTGGTGGCTCATGCCTGTAATCCTAGCACTCTGGGAGGCCAAGGCAGGTGGATTGCCTGAGCTCACAGGTTGGAAACTGGCCGAATCAAGAGTGAGACCTCATCTCTAAAAATAGCCAGGCACTGTGGCAGCGCAGCGCCTGTAGTCCCAGTTACTTGGGAGGCTGAGGCCAGAGAATTACTTGAGCCCAAGAGTTTGAGGTTACCGTGAGCTATGATGTCACAGTACTCTATCCAGGGAGATAGCGTGAGACTCTGTTTCAAAAAAATAAATAAATTTAAACATTTTTCATATTTGGAAAAGGGATAGTAGGCAGTTTCTATCAATGTTTTTTCCCCACTTTGTCAAGTCTAAAACTAATTCTCAAGAGGCAGGACATAGCATCACAGTTGGAAGTAGGACTTTCCACCAACATCTCCCCACCTTGAATTTGAGATCCGTGGCCCAGTCCTTTCTTGTTCTTGCCTCCACATTAACATCACAATGCTGATATCAGGTTGTCTTAACGTTTTTTGCCAAACCCAGTTTCTCTGGGACTTCCACCCTCCTTTCCGGTTCAGGTGACTGTTTCTTTCTCTCCTGTATGATGTGACAGAGGACACTCTGGAAAAGAAAGGTCTGAAAGAACAAAAGTCTTCTCACAGGAGCCCAGGGACACTCCTGCAAAGTCCTCCCTGTGGTGACTCAGCTCTTAGGAATTTGTAGAAACTTAACTTCCTGGGACCTTGAAACTAACACTTGCTTCTACTTGTGTAAAAGCCCACGCCTCCTTCTCCAGTTCAATTCACACTGACCAATGAGAAAGGTATCTGTGCACAAGGAACCCTTGGCTGGAGACAAAAGGGAAAGTACAGAGCTATCGGGGAGCTAGGCCATTTTTGGATTTTAGTTTCCTGTGGCTCTGCCAGCTGAAATAAAGCTCTTCTCTTTTAAACATGGATGTTCAGGTGCTGCTTTCTCTCTATCGGGCCTCGCTTTCCTGCAACAGATGCACCTGTGTGAAATACCCTACGTCATCCTTGCTCGGCAGTCAGAAACTGAAAGTGGCAGCTGTTCCTAGTTCAGTGATTTCTGGATAGGAGTTCTCCATTTAAAGTACAGGATCAAATATTTTCTGTGGCTCAGTCTGTGGGGCACCAGCCCCACATACCAAGAGTGGCGGGTTCAAATCCAGCCCCAGCCAAATCACAACAATAAAACAGTAGCCGGGTGTTGTGGTGAGCACCTGTAGTCCCAGCTACTCAGGAGGCTAAGGCAAGAGAATCGCCTGAGCCCAGGAATTGGAGGTTGCTGTGAGCTGTGTGACGCCACGGCACTCTACCCAGAGCAATAAGGTGACACTCTGCCTTTACAAAAAAAAAAAAAAATTCTGCCTCATTTTCTGTCTCTTGCTTATAAGAAGAGGTGTTTTGTGTGTGTGTGTGTAGGGGGCGTAGGGGTAGAGGGGATTCTCTGCATTGAGTCCTCCAACAATGGGACCAGGCCGGAGGGCTGGTGAGCACTCTTTCAAAGTGAAAGTGGACTAAATATGCCCAGTTGGGCTTCCACATACTCTCTTCTGGTCCTGTGATGGTTAAATTTACAGATCACTTTGGCTAGGCTATGGTGGTCATTTGTTTGGTCAAACACTAGTCTAGATGCTGTTAGGAAGGTATTTTGTAGATGTGATTAACATTTGCAATTGAAGGACTTTTAAGTAAAGCAGATGACTCTCCATGAGACAGATGAGCCTCCTTCAATCACTTGAAGGCCTTACAAGCAAAAACTGAGGTTTCCTAAAGAAGCAGCCACTCATTCTGCCCTCAAGACTGAAAAATAGAAACCTAGTCTAGACTGGGCATGGCAGTTCAATTCTGTAATCCTAGCACTCTGAGACACCAAGGTGGGTGGATTAGTTGAGCTCAGGAGTTCAAGACCAGTCTGAGCAAGAATAAGACCCCATCTCGACTAAAAATAGAAAAACTAGCTGGGTGTTGTAGTGGGCACCTGTAGTCTCAGCTACTTGGGAGGCTGAGGCAAGAGGATCATTTGAGCCCAAAAGTTGGAGGTTGCTGTGAGCTATGATGCTGTGGCACTCTATTCAGGCTGCTATAACAAATTACCATCAACTGGGTAGCTTATAACCAATATAATTTTATTTCTTACAGTTCCTAGAGGTTAGGAAATCCATCATTAAGACACCAGTGGATTTGGTTTTGGTGAGGGCTGGTTTTCTAGTTCATAGAATGATACCTTCTTACTATATCCTCAAATGGCAGAAGGGGTGAGGTGTCTCTCTACCAAGACCTCTTTTATAAGGTCACAAATACCATCCATGAAGTTCCAGCCTCATGGCCTAATTACCCTCCAAAGACCCCACCTCCTAATACTATAATCTTAGAATTTAAATTTCAACATACGAACTTTGAGGGTACACAACATTTAGATTATAACTCTTCCCTATTGCAATAGTCTTGAATAAAATCTCTCTTGCAATTTTTAGCAAGTATCTGGTAAATAATTTATTTTTAACAATACTGACCCTATATCTAAGGCCATAACTAAAAGAACTTTATAGTATTCCAGAGTCAATTCAATTTCTCACGTGGTTTCTTTTTCCTGAATTCCTATAGCAATCGGAAATATGGAAATCAAGAATAGCCCATGGGCTCACCTGGGGTGAAATAAGCAGGGGGAGGGAAGAGACTGCCTTTTACTGTTGTATTCCACTCAGAGATATGGAGAACGGAGGATGGCAGCTCTAATGGGCGGGGAAATCTTTTGAATCCCTCTGATCTGAGTGGAGAAACCAGAGAACTTGCAGCAGTCTGGACTGAGGGGGGGCCCAGGAGCTAAAGAGCGGGATAGTTTCATGACAAAGAACTTCTTTTGTGTATAGGATGTCCTTAGCAAGTTCATCTGCCAAATCCACAAGGGTCTCAGTAATATCAACTTAATCGGTAGATTGGGAAGCCAGATTAGGTCATCACAGGATTGGAGCATCTCTCAAAGAAGCAGCTGGTGCTCTACAGGGGTGTGACAAGTGCTCATCTGGGCGAGGAAGTCACAGTGACAACTGGCATGTTAAACAGATTGCACTGTCATTTTCCTGACAGCACACTCACAAAGGACTGAGCTCAGCTGTCATCTTAGAACACAGGAGCAGGTTGCTCCCTAATCTGGGAAAGAGGCCATAGGATCCAGGTGGAGACCCAGCCCCAGATAAATGTCCTGCAGAGGAAACTAGTCAGAAACCAAATCAGATGGGCAGGGAAAATGGGGCAAAGAAGGGGAGGCCTGGTGGACACCCAGCTGTGGGCTGAGGCCATAATGTTCTCCTGTCCCGGTTAAGTATGTTTCAGAACAGCTGAAGAGGCTTCTGCAGAGGAATGTCACTGAGACTCCAACAAGGAGGGCCTGGGGCAGTGACACCAAGTCCATCCTGTCTTTCCAGCTCCCACTCATTAAATATGGAGATATACTAAGGAGTGTCTCCCTTGTGATGTTGAAAATCTGTCCTTCTTCCTTCAGTGACTTGAATCACTGCACAGCAATGCTAATGATAATAATAAAACTAGCTAAAGTTTGTTGAATATTTTCTTCAGGTCACGTATATGAGCATAATTGCATACAACCAACCTTATAATTCCTATTTTGGAGATGGGAAAACTGAAGCTTAGGAAGTTAAGTGTTAATAAACGCCTTCAGTTTGCACAGTTGGTAGAAACTTAATGTGAATGAAGATAATCTGAGGTGCTACTCAACCACCATGCTATTATCTCAGCCCAAAAGTTTATTCCAATGTACGGATATTGCTGATCATATTGTTGCAGGAAGACAAGGCCCAATGGAGAGAAAGAGCACCCAAACACCACGTTTATAAGAGGAAGGGCTTTATTCACCAGCTAGGCGCTTACGGCATAGACGAATTCCAAATGGCCACATTGCCCGTCTAGCTTGATCTGTCTCTTTTTGTCCACAGTCAAGAAGTTCCACCCCACAGGTACCCTTCTCATTGGCCAGTTTGAATCAAGTGAGAGATGCTAGTCCAGCCCCCACAGAACTACAGGATTTCACAGAACTTAGAAATTTCCAAGTTCCAGGAAGTTAAGTTTACAAATTCCTAAGGGCTGAGTCACCATGGAGAGAACCCTGCAGGTGTGTCCTTGTGTCTCCTTGACAAGACCTGTTCTCCCAGACCTCACCCTTCTCGGGTATCCTCTCTCAAGATCAGCTCAATTGCCCAAGGTCACCCAGGTAATAAAAAACTGAGCCAGAAGTTGAACTCAGCCCTCTGACTCCCAGACTGTCTATCCCAGCACCTGGGCTGTTACATCCTGAAATGTCACCTCTTCACCGTACTGGAAAGGCAGCTTCTGATCTAAGGTGACGAGCCGCCTGGGATCACCTATCTCCTCCCAAACATCCCTTTCTCCTTCTCGGGAGTTAGCTGCATCACTGAGTCAGAATTCCAAGTGTCCCTGGGAGATGTCCACAAGCTTTGACTTCATTTGAATAATGAGAAGAAGGGATTAGACTTGTGTACCCTTTTATACTCAGACGCTGAGATTTACACACTGCTCGGGGCCCTCAGACTGACCAGAAAGCCTCCTACTTGTGTTTCGAGTGCTTTACAGTTTACAGCAGCTACTCATTAGCATCTCAGTTACCCTTCACAGCAGCCTGAGGGCAAGTGAGGCTGCACGGGCTGGAAGAGCCTGGTGCCCGCCCTCCCACCCAGGGCACTTTCCTCTCTGCTCACCCAAGGTTCTTGTTCACACCGCTATCTGCAGTGTGTGGCCATTTTTCTTATGTAATATCTTTTCATCGCAAATTTTAAGACAGGAAAGCCTCTAAGTCGTCGTGCTCTGTTCTTGCTTTATTCGTGAAGAATAATTCTGCAGGTCTGTTTCTCCTCAGCCTGGCGAGTCAGAATTTCACTGAAGCTTCTACTTAGCTGGTGGGTTTGCATGTCAGATCTTCAATTCAGCTGCCAGCCTTGGAGCATTTACTGTGCTTCTGCTAATAAATGTTATTCTGATGGTCTCAGACCAATCAAGCCTATCGGCGTGCATTCATTCATTCCTTTACGAACAAGTACTGAGGACCCATCGTGTGTGAAGATGTTCTGGACACTGGAAATAAAGCCGTCAACGTGGCAGACAGAAATACCTGCCCTGGAGAAGTTTCCCTTCTAGGACGAGCAGACAGGCGGCATGTCAGACAGTGCCAGGGGCCGTGGGAAGCCGAGGCGGGAGGAGGGCAGAGTTCTGGGAAGGGGGCGGTCCCGGAAGGCACCACCTCCTTCCTTTCCCATCCACTTCATGGTAGCTGATTTCCATCTACATTTTCTTTAACTTTGTACTCAATGAAAAGCCAACTTACAATAATTAAACTTGTTCATTTAAAGTCTGCAGAGGGATATTAATTGCGACTGCTTCTATCATTGAGTTCATGTTTATTTTTATATGCATGGGAGTCTACATGAGGTTTTCATTTTCTTATAAAGAAGAAAACAAAAGCAGTGTGGTTTAAGAACTGTTCATCGCAAAATCTTATTTTCATGCATTTTCTTCCTAAAATGATGGCATCTGTTCCGTCAGTATGGGCAGCTCTGACTGTATACTGCGTTTCATGCCCTTTCAACACTGAAATTGCACCGCTGCTCGGCCGCTGTCCAGGAGTCTCAGGCTGGCCACGCCGGGACCCTTAGACGGACAGTGCGCTGCTGCCAGCTCTGTCTGCTCTTCTGTTCTAGAAGCTGTAGACGGGGTTTCGGGTGCCTGTTTCACGAGGACACAACCCATGTTTTCTTTTCCTCTCTAGATGGCAGCACAAAGACAGAAGAGAAACAGGTGACGGAGCCCCTTCCAAGGCTTGGCTGTGCCTTCAACTTCAGATTCGCCCAAAGGGCCCAGACTTTCTCTTCTGCACTTTCGAGAAAATCACCAAGTGCCAAAGGTTTATTGTAAAGCGCTGACCATGAATGCTTTGTTCCTCTGAGCAATACCACTAGTCCTTGTGGGCGCAACATTCCTCCCAGAGTCCTGGGCCAGGTGATTCTGCCTGGGAGAGGGACAGCAGCCCCGAGGGTACATCCACCCAAATTCAGAAGCACCTGAGCCACTTTACTGTCTGCCCTGGCCCAGTCCCCATAAAAGTGGACGTCTTTCCAACATAGCGCTTCAGATTTCCAAATGTGTGGAGGAGAAGGCACTCCGTGAAATTTGGGTGGTTTAGTAAGCGTGACCGTGCCTATGTTGGTGATGTAAGCACTTGAATCCACCCTGAAAACCTTGGAAAGCCAAACTTCAACCCCTACTTACCCAAAGCCTGACCTTTACTCTGCATCAATCAGGAAGCTTCTAATTCACAATGATACCTAAACATGTGCAGTGTACGCTTTCCTGGAGTTAAAACATTGCTTCATTTTAAATAAATTTTTCAAGTATGTCATTATTACTATTGTTAATTATTTTAAGGTAGATGCCAAAAGTAAGTTGGGGGGTTTCTGATGCATGGTAAATAGGTTTAGCAGGCAATGGGAGCTTTTGTGCAAACGGGTCCCAGGGTTGAGCTGGCTCTTCCACTAGAAGTGCAAACGGAATGCAGGAGGTGCTTTGTTGGTCTGCATTCAAAGGGGCCCACAAACCCCTTTTTTCATGAAATAATTTTATTTCCAGATCTCCGACTCCAGGTAAGTAGAGCCTAGTTCTGGGGAGTTGTGTATAATTTCACCACGCCTCCCTTCACATGTAGAAATTTTTATTAACCTCAAGTTAATAAAATTGATTAGTGAATGAATCTTTCTCTCCAAAAGCCCAATTCTAGGAAGTCAATTGTGGACTTCTGACAGTATTATTACTACATCATAGGCTTCCAGTAAGGGGTAAGCTACAACCTGTTTACAGTTCACACCGAGCCAGACCCGTAGCTCCGCACAGGGCAGAGCTGACCCTGGCTTTTCCCACCCTCTCCTTGCCCAATCCCACCTCTATCGACTAGTTTACAAGAAGAGCAAAAACTCATACCACTGCCTGTCCCTGCCCATCTCTTGGAATTATGAATGTATGAGAATCTCAGAGCAAAAATTTATGCTGCATCCGACAAAATTTACCTGGCATATCTGCTAAAGATTTTATCACCTTCTGTATCATACACAGATATCTTGATTTTAAAATTGGAGGAACAAGGAATGAAATATATGAAGAAATAAAATTGGAAAAGTTAAGACCAGTCACTACAGATAAAAAACTTTTGAAAGCTATCACACCAACATCAGAAAATATTGGAAAGATGGTTGCTTTTCTGCAAAACTAAATGATTGACAGCCAAGCACACCAAGATGTGCAAAATGAACAAAAAGCCAAGCGAAAGTAAACCACACTGGGGGTTGGGACTGAAGGGAGATTGGTTCGTGGATACAAAAATATAGTTAAATAGAAGAAGTAAGTTCTAGTGTTCGACAGCACAATAGGGCAACTATGCTAACGATAAGTTATTATATATTTCAAAATAGCTAGAAGATCAAAATGTTCCCAGCACAGAGAAATGAGACATGATTGAGGCTATGAATATACCTATTACCCCAATTTGATCACGACACATTGTCTGTATGTATCAGAATGCCACACTACCCTATAAATATGGACAGCTATTATGTGACAATTTAAAAAGTAAGCCACAGATGCCATAAAGGCACAAGATAATAATTTCACGTATAAACTCGATTTCATTATCTATAGCATTTGTCTCATTTGCAAATGTTTCAGCCTTGAGTTATTTTGTGGGTTTTTTTCTCTTATAGTTATTTTCGGGGTCTCTGTGCTATTTTGAAAGAAACTGTGGAGTTAAGAGTTTGAGATTCCATTACTTTAGCCAGTGCTGTTTTTTGGCACTTTAATTTGATATTTGCCGTCTTCCATTTTTAGAAGGTAAAGAAATACCTGAGACATTTCCATTTTTTGAAATACTCAACGTGGTTCCAAAAGTCACCTGGCCGTGTGGCTCTGTGACTATCTGTGTTGCTTCATTGAGAGATAAAGTCGCACTGTGTCCTTCACTCTGTGCTAGGTCCTTACTGATATTCCCACTGTTGGCTTATTATTATTATTATTATCATTATTATTTTGAGACAGAGTCTCACTGTATCACCCTCAGTAGAGTGCTGTGCCATCACAGCTCACAGCAACCTTAAACTCTTGGGCTTAAGCAATTCTCTTGCCTCAGCCTCCCAGCAGCTGGGACTACAGGCACCCACCACAATGTCTGGCTATTTATTTGTTGTTGTTGTCATTGTTGTGTAGCAGACACGGGCCATGCTCGAACCCGCCCAGCCCCAGTGTATGTGGCCAGGGCCGTAACCACTGAGCCATGGGCACCCAGCCTATCAATACATTATTGATTGGTTTCACCCTTGCCTCAGTGCCAAAACCTTCACCATGAGCATTCTATAAACACAGAGATAAAGGTCTCTGAGTTTAACCATCAGAAACAGCCTACCAGCCTTTTTTCTTAAAACTTCACCCAGGTAGAAAACTGAAACATCACTCATTTTTGAACAAACAGGTAATGTGGCTGTTTAATTTAACTTGTCCACAGGTAAAAAGATGATGTAGATTTCCCACTGCCCGCTTCTGTTTTGTGATACTGTATCACTATAATTAAATATTTAAAACGCTTTATAGTCATTTTCAAAAAAAAAAAAGAAAAGAAACTTAGCCAATCTCAACTTCCATTATCGACCTAAAAAGAATCAACGAAGCAGGAGCAGATACGTGCGTCCTCGACACACAACACACTGAAAGTCCACACCACGTTTGGTGGAGAAGTGTCAGTAGCGTTTCCACTCGAGTCAGGAATGAGGTGAGAATGTTCCCAACAGATCTGAGAGAGAAAATAGACATATAACAATTGATAAGTAAAATGATCGTTATTTGCAGATTATATGTATATGTATTATTTGTATAATTTGGATAACCCAAGAGAATCATCCAAAAAAGATAATGAAAATAGAAATTCAATAAGGTGGCTTAATATAAAATCAATATATAAATACCAAAAGCCTTCATACATTTAAACAACTACTGGCTGGAAGATGTGATGGATGAAAAGACCCTTTAAAAAGCTAAAAATAACCAAGAAAAAATCTAAGAAATATTCCATATCTGTATGAGGAAACTCTGATTCTGAAAAGGCACAAATCAGCCTTGGACAAATACAAAGACATAGCATGTTTTTGGATGAAAGGAGGAATCAATGTAAGAAAGACACCAAATCTCTCTAAATTAGTCTATACGCTACCAGAGTATTTTACAAACCAACAAGTTGATACTAAAGTTTATATGAGAAAATAAATTAGAAATAACATTCAGAAAAATTCTTTAAAAGAAGAATAACTAGGGATACCCTGCCAAGTTTCAGATATTAAAATATATCTTTAAGTTACAAAAATTAGAGTATGGTATTAAAAGAACAGACGTAGAGAATCAAAATAGAAAGACTACGGATAGACCCAAATGCATACCAAAATTTAGTGTGTGATAAAAGCAGCAATTCAAATCAGAAGCAAAAACAGGTGTTTCAATAAATGATTTGGGCACAATTGAAAGCAATCATTAATAGAAAACAAAATTAAATTTACCTCCATGAGATTGAATTCCAAATGGATGGAAGATTATAGTTAAAATATAAAATTAACCAAACAAATGTGGAAGCCTTGAAACTTCCACAAGTTGGTGGCAAAAATCAACATAAGAAGGGCCCAAAGACAAGGTAGCTGGAAACAATATTTGTACTTCATAACACAAAGAACAAATTTTCTTTATTTGAAAATTAATTGAATAAACTAATAGAAAAATTAGCAAGAAGATGGACAATTTACATGGAAAGATATAGACCCAAGGATACTGCATTTATCCTTGACTCACTAATTTCAGTATTACCTGCAGTAATGCAAAAGAAGGTATAGGCAAGATTATTCATTGTATTATTGGTGAAAATAACAAAAGATTCTAAACTACTTGCAAGCTCATCTGTAAGTGACTAAATAAATAAAGCATGATATATGTGAATAATATGTTCATGTTATCTACTGGTATATAACAAAATACCTCAAAACATAGTGAGTAGGAAACAGTTTGTAATTCTGTCTCATTGATCTGTGGGTGGGGCAGACGCAGCTGGGCACTGAGTCGGGGATTGTCAGGTTGCTGCACTCAGCTGCTGTCTGGGCCAGAACAGTCTGGAGCCTCAGCCTTCACCCTCAAGGGTGGCGTGTGGGCTGGCAGGGCGAGGGGGCCAGGGACCAGCACAGTGGTCCACGTGGTCTCTCCACATGGCTACCTTGAACTTCATGCCAGTCAGGTGGTGATGGGACGGGAAGACTTCTTTCCAAAAAGTCACAAGTGATTTTTCCCAGGGCAGAGAGAGAATGCAGCAGCTCCCCATGCCCAGAATGCACTGACACTGACCCTGCTGGTCACTCCTCACTGTGCACTGACACTGTCCCTGCGGGTCAGTCCTCACTCCTCACTGACACTGTCCCTGCGGGTCACTCCTCACTCCTCACTGACTGTCCCTGCGGGTCAGTCCTCACTCCTCACTGACACTGTCCCTGCGGGTCACTCCTCACTGACACTGTCCCTGTGGGTCAGTCCTCACTCCTCACTGACACTGTCCCTGCGGGTCAGTCCTCACTCCTCACTGACACTGTCCCTGCGGGTCACTCCTCACTGTGCACTGACACTGTCCCTGCGGGTCAGTCCTCACTCCTCACTGACACTGTCCCTGCGGGTCAGTCCTAACTCCGCCGGTCCCGGGGGGGGGGGCGTCTCTCC
>CAUYON010109045.1:0-16804 GCA_963573935.1 Arctocebus calabarensis
ATAACAATATGTTTTCTCCAATTTAAATATCAGGTGTATCCAGATCAAGTAGAATTATTTTGAAATATTTCTTCTTTTTCTATTGTCCATAAGAGATGGCATGATCGGTTTTTTGAAACTATCTTTTACTTTATTTATATAATATTAGTTGCCTATTTTTTGAGACTTTGGAAAAAAATAAGAAGTTAACTGATGACTTCATACTGAGCCTCAGAGTCAAAGCATTCTATAATAGACATGCTCCTATTTGACAATGTGAACGTTACTTTCTTTGCATTATTATTATTATTATTATTATGGCTTAATATTTCAATGCAGTAATTGTCTGATTTCTTTTCTGAATGTATTTATCTTTGTTCATTCTTTACGAGGTTTTCGTTTCTAGTCCTTATCTTAAACATTGTTATTGTTATTAAATTTTAAGCCTTTTTAATTCTGTGAAGCCAAAAAGTAGAAATCTAATAAACACATGTATATGGAAAAATAACAAAAAAATAAGAACAATAAAGCATTTAACTCCCAGATACACAACTCACTCCTTTTAAAGAAAAAAGTTGAAACGTGAGGCTATTTAAGATTTGTTTTTAAATGGTACAGTGTTTTTATGGTATAGAAAAAATGATGGAATATATCTTTAGATAACCCTGTCCTGAGAGTATTTTCTTTTTCTTTTTCTTTTTTGAGACAGTGTCTCAAGCTGTCGCCCTGAGTAAAGTGCTGTGACATCATAGCTCACAGCAACTTCCAATTCAGACTGAAGTGATCCTCTTGCCTCAGTTTTTCTATTTTTAGTAGAGACAGGGGTCTCACTTTTTTTGCTCAGGCTGGTCTCAAACCTCTGAGCTCAGGCAATCCACCTGCGTTGGCCTCCCAAACTGCTAGCCTGGGAGTATTTTCAGTAACTACTAACCTTGCCCGCTACAGTATGGGAGTTGCAAATTGGTGTGGAAATTTCAAGCAGGTTCTTTGTGCACAGCACAAATTAATGATATATAGAGGTGGTAGTTTTTTTCATCTTTGGTCGTCTCGGATACAGTTTATATGAAATAATTGTTCTGTTAACTGAATACCACTCTGTAATTACAAAAAAAAAAAAGAAATTGCAGGGCCGGGCCTGGTGGCTCACGCCTGTAATCCTACCATTCTGGCAGCCGAGGCGGGTCGATTGCCTGAGCTCACAGGTTCACAGTCAGCCTGAGCCAGAGCCAGACCCCGTTTCTAAAAACTAACTGACGTTGTGGTGGGCACCTGTAGTCCTAGCTACTCAGGAGGCTGAGGTGAGACAATCACTTGAGCTCAAGAGTTTGAGGTTGCTGTGAGCTGTGACGCCACGGTACTCTACCAAGGGTGACAAAGTGAGACTATGTCTCAGAAAAAAAAGAAGAAGTTGCAGTTGTTTTGTTGATATTCTGAATGCTTCTAAGTCAATGCAATTTTTGTTATTAAAAAAAAGAAATGTACCACAAACTCAGAAGTAAAATGAATCCTTTGTTCTTGCAGACCCCAAGTTAAACACAGATTAGAAAAAAAGAAAAGAGAGAGTCCTGCCTGGGGGTCGGGGGACCTGGGGTTGGTTCCCAGCTATGCCACTGACCCCACCCCACCCTGGGGCTGCGGGAAGTTTCTCTCTCTGCTGGGCCCAGTTTTCGCTTGTGTGTATTGATTAGTCATATGCCTGCCATGCCCACGTCTGGGGACCCATAGAGGTGATGAGTCAATGAGCAAGAACGTGCTTTCAAAAGGAGAAAACAAGTTCTTCCCATATTCCAGCGTCTGTTTTCAACTGCCTTTCAAGAGGGAGAGAAAGGAAAAAACTGTATTATATGTGTGTGTGTGTGTGTGTGTGTGTGTACACATACAGTCACATGTGGCTTAGCAACAGGGATATGTTCTTAGAAATGCTGGCTCAGCGCCTGCAGCTCAAGCGCCTAAGGCACCAGCCACATACACCAGAGCTGGCAGGTTTGAGTCCAGCCTGGGACTGCCCATCAACAATGACAACCACAAGCAAAAAATAGCCCGGCATTGTGGTGGGTGCCTGTAGTCCCAGTTACTTAGGAGGCTGAGGCAAGAGAATTACTTCAGCCTGTGAGCTGTGATGCCATAGCACTCTACCCAGGGCAACAGCTGGAGGCTCTGTCTCAAAAAAAAAAGAAAGAAAGAAAGAAAGAAACGCATCGTTAGGGCAGCACCTGTGGCTCAGTGGGTAGGGCGCCGGCCCCATATACCAAGGGTGGCGGGTGAGAACCTGGTCCCAGCCAGCTAAAATAGCAGTGGCAACTGCAACAAAAATAACTGGGCGTTGTGGCGGGCGCCTGTAGTCCTAGCTACTCAGAAGGCTGAAGCAAGAGGATCCCTTAAGCCCAAGAGTTGGAGGTTGTTGTGAGCTGTGATGCCACAGCACTCTGACAGCTTGAGACTCTGTCTCAAATGAAAAAAAAAAAAGAAGGCTTGGCCCCTGTGGCTCAAGTGGCTAAGGCGCCAGCCGCTGGCGGGTTTGAATACAGCCCAGGCCCGCCAAATAATGACGGCTGCAACCAAAAAATGGCATTGTGGCAGGCGCCTGTAGTCCCAACTACTTGGGCGGTGGAGGCAGGAGAATCACTTGAGCCTAGGAATTGGAGGTTGCTGTGAGCTGTGATGCCACTGCACTCTAACCAGGGTGAAAGCTTGAGGCTCTGTCTCAAAAAAAAAAAAAAAAGAAAAGAAATGCATAGTTAGCTATTTTGTCATCAATTTGTCAGCACAGTGTGTGCTCACTCTAACCTAGATGGTGTTGCCCCTGGCATACCTAGGCCACCTGCTCTGATCTATGTCCCCCTGTACAACATGCGACTGTACCGAACACTGCAGGCAGTTATAACGCAAATCACCAAGCAAGAGGAATTTTCCAGCTCCACTATGATCTTATGGGACCAGCGTTGTATGTTTACTGATCTGATGTTGACAGAGGTACGTGACCGTATACATATGTACACAGAGAGAGAAATTGTTATACAGGCAGTCCTCAGGTTATGAACCAGATAGGTTCTGTAGGTTTGAATTTGTATGTAAGTTGGAACAGCTATGTTTACATATTACTGTAATAGCCTTCATTCGTAAGTGCGAGTTGTACATAAGAAAGATGTCCATAACTTGGGGCTGTCTGTATATATGAAGGAGAGGATAGGGAGCAAATCTAGCAAAATGCTGACGACTGTGAACGCCGGGTGGCAGCTGCACAGATGGGTGTGCCTTGCGCTGGTCTCTCATCTTTCCTGTAGGGATGAGCATTTGTCTAATAAAAAGTCCAGGAAATGGCGGCACCTGTAGCTCAGTCATAGGGCGCCAGCCATATACACTGAGGCTGGCGGGTTCGAACCCAGCCCGGGCCTTCTGAAACAACAATGGCAACTGCAACAAAAAAATTGCCAGATGTTGTGGCGGGCACCTGTAGTCCCAGCTACTTGGGAGATTGAGGCAAGAGAATCACTTAAGCCCAAGAGCTTGGGGTTACTGTGAGCTGTGACACCACATCACTCTACTGAGGGCGACATAATGAGACTCTGTCTCAAAAAGAAAGAAAAAGCTGAGGAAATGTAAAGAAAGCCTTCCAAGGCTTGCCTGGCCCACAGGTGCGGTCAGACTCCCTCACACCCAGGTCCTCCCTCTTCTGCCTTCGAGCCAATGCCCAGGTGAAGGAGCTCTACTGTCTCAGAGGCTACTAGCCACTTACCACTCTACCTGTCCGACCTCTGTGTCCTGTGACGATTGCAGGTGACCTGTGTCTGAAGACCCCTGGCTAACTGCCAGCAGCTGCAGTACTCACTTTGCGGAGGGCCCTGTGTGAGATCTGGGGAGCCCCAGGGTGTACAGGCCAGTTCCTGCCTCCAGAAAGCTTTCAGCTGGAGGAAGGGAGGGACGCTGGCTGTGATGGGGGTGAATTTGATGCAAATGCATTAAGCACATTACACCGGTTATCAACTGGGAGTGCCTGCTGGGTGCTGGCGGCATTTGAAGGCGTGGACTTAAATGCCAAGTAGGGAGTGATTTCTGGTAGTACCAACTTCCAGGGTAGAACTAAGGGATGAAAGGTGGCTGTGTTTTGGCTCGGCACCCGTAGCTCAATGGTTAGAGTGCTGGCCGCATACACAGGGACTGGCAGGTTCGAACCTAGGCTGGACCCGCTAAACAATAATGACAACTACAACAACAAAAAGATAGCCGGGCTTTGTGGCAGGTGCCTGTAGTCCCAGCTAGTTGGAAGGCTGAGGCAAGAGAATCGCTTAAGCGCAAGAGTTCGAGGTTGCTGTGAGCTATGACGCCATGGCACTCTACTGAGGGTGATATAGTGAGAGTCTGTCTCAAAAAAAAAAAAAAGAAAGAAAGAAAGTTGGCTGTGTATGGAAGGTAGCCAGGGCCCCTACAAGAGAGATGGCAAAGGCAGAGGTAGAAGCAGCACCTGCATCATGAGAGGCCATCTGGTGGCCTCTGGCCAGGGCTCACCCATCCACCCAGGCCTCACCTGCCTTGGCTTTGCTGCCTTCTTGAGCCTCTGCCTTGGCTTGGCCTCCAGGACCCTTGGGGCTGAGACAACCACTGGCGAAATAGAGTAATTTTAAAACTTGGAAAATCTAAAACATTCTGTTAGCATGTCTGAGTAAAGAGTTAGTCACAAAAAACTTGTGGGGTAATTATGCAGTGTTGATACAAATATAGTATTTCACATTTTTGGAGTTCACTGTAATAAACAGTTGGCAAAACTCAAGTATTTTGGGGGAAAAATTATGTGTGTGGGCTGGCCATCATATAGAGTGTAAATGCATCATACAAAACAGAAAATGTTCATAGTTGTTTGGAAATTTTAAAACGAAGGACCTGGGCGGAGCCTGTGGCTCAGCGAGTAGGGCACCGGCCCCATATACCTAGGGTGGTGGGTTCAAACCCGGCCCTGGCCGAATTGCAAAACAAAAAAATAGCTGGGCGTTGTGGTGAGTGCCTGTAGTCCCAGCTACTCAGGAGGCTGAGGCAAGAGAATCGCCTAAGCCCAGGAGCTGGAGATTGCTGTGAGCTGTGTGATGCCACAGCACTCTACCCAGGACAACAAAGTGAGACTCTGTCTCTACAAAAAATAAACAAATAAATAAAACAAAGGATCCCACAAAGGAGGGAGTTGGTGCTCAGCCAAGGTGAATGCCAGGACCAGACCCATGGGCAACTTTAACGAGGCCAGGACCAGACCCATGGGCAACTTTAACGAGGCCCAAGCCAGGGAGCTGAGGGTGGAAACAGACAGAGCTGAGGCCAGAAGTCATAGTAGATGATGAGCAGGTGGGGAGGCATCACCAGAGCCTATTCACATGGCAAGATGGTGTCGCTGTCTGCATGACACACCCGTGGCTTGGCCTGGGATGGATGTTGTCATGGTGATGAGAACTGGTGAACTAGAAGAGGGCTCTGAACTGTTGCCATGGGGAAGGGCTCTTGATCATTTATACAGCTAGCTAGGTCGTGATGTGTCATGTGATGTTTGAAGCCAGGCTGAAGGCATTGATGGTCCATTCCTACAAACAGCAATAGCCCCCAGCTCTGGAAACCCCACTGGTTTTCTCTCCACTTCCTCAAGGCTTGAATTGAGACAGGGCTCCTGGGACCTATAAAAGAAGAAAAATTATCTAACAGAGATCAGTAGCAGGGGCTGAATGTTTGTGTACCCTCCCAAATTCATACATTGTAACCAGATGCAAGGTGGTTGCCCTGCTCCGCCCAGCTGCCCTGGCCCCTCTGGAGGGATTGCCCTGCCTGGTAGGAGCTGTGGATGGAGGAGGGAGGGCAGGATGAAGAGATGAGGTAGAGGACCCCCTCCTGGGCCAGGCCACTTGGGGACAGTTGGGCCACACATGGGGCGTGATCTAACTTCCAGCTCTGCCCTGGCAGCCTGGGTGCTCTGAGACAGCCCCACCCCACCCCTGTCCGTGCTAGGAAGTGGAGGAAACTCCCTTCTCCATGGGGCTGCAAGGAGCTCCAGTTGCCAGGTTGGGGACTGTTTGGATGAAGAGATGCTACAAGGTGGCTGGGTGTGACAGGATTGTCACAGGCAGCCCCTGCCTTCTCAGCTCCTCCCTGACCAGGCCCTCCCAGGGTGGGGGTGGGAGTGTCCTGGCTCATCTTGCAGCTGATTGTTCTGTTCAGACCCTCCCTGGGTGATGCTGAGTCCGTGGGACCTGCAGATTCTGCCCCAAACCTGTCCAACCAGTTGTTTGGGAGGAGGGGGCACCTGGGAGGGGCAGCAGGAGAGGCCAGGAGCAGCCTCCCCCAGTCCAGCACAGGCAGAGGAGCCTTCAGGGCAGCAGACGCTTCAGACAGACCCTTGGACCGACAGACTGACAGACAGCTGGGTGCTTGGCCTCACCATGGGGCACAGCAGGGGACCGTCCCAGCTCTTCATGCCACTGTTGGTATTGCTGACCTGTGTCCAGACCCAGATGGGACTGGGTAAGTGCAGATGGGTGCTGGCTCAGGGCTGGGGACCAGGTCCAGGGTGGGTCAGGAGAGACAGCCCACCACAAGCTACCATAAGACACCCTCAGCTCTTCCTCCAGACTAGGGGGCCACAATACTGCCTATCTTCCTTGGGGGTTCTCATCCTCAATTCTCACACAATGGATCTCTCAGCTAATCACTTGAGCCCAAAAGTTTGAGATTGCTGCGAGCTATGACAACATGGCACTCTACCCAGGTTGATAAAGTGAGACTCTGTCTCCAAAAAATAAAAATAAATAAAATAAAAATAGAAAAATTAGTCAGGTGGTGCAGCGGGCGCCTGTAGTACCAGATACTTCAGAGCCTGAGGCAGGAGGATTGTTTGACCACAGGAGTTTGAGGTTGTCATGACCTAGGCTTGGCACTATAGCACTCAAGCCTGGGCAACAAAGTGAAACTCTGTCTCAAAAGAAAAAAAAAGAAAAACCAATCTGACCCTGGTCAGGAGGCTGGAGGGACTCAAGCTCAGGATCCCTGGACATGTCAGGAGCAGAGTCCAGCCTCCCAACAAGGCTCAGGAGAAAGTGCCTGCCACTGGCACAGGGCCTCCTGTGTCCCCACGTCTGCCCTTCCTTGGGTCTGGCCCAGCAGTCAGAGACCCCAGACCTCCCATAATGCCTACCCCAGCAGTCTACCAGGAGAAGGGCCAGGGGCTGGACTCAGGCCATCCATCCATGCAACAAAGTTGCCAGGGAGACATCTTGATAATGCCTGACCTGACTTCCCAGGAAGTGCCCCTTACCGTTCTGTCAGACTGAGGCTCTGAAGAGAGGTCTGTGTCTCCCACCCTCACACCGGGATGAGGGCATCAGAGCTGCCGGAGCTTGTTGCCTTGTTCAGCCTCTTCCCTTTGTCCTTTCCCTCCTACCCACCCAGAGCACATCAGTTATGAGCCCCAGCTCTCAGAAGCCGCCCTGGCGGGGAGGCTCACCCAGTCCACCTTCACGCTGGAGCAGCCACGGGGCCTATTCAGTGGCCCCAACATCTCAGACAAGGACATCATCTGCCTGGTAGTGGCCTACAGCAATGGTGGGTGCCTCTGGGGCCGGGCCTGGGTTTTCTTTCTATGAAATGGGCAGCCAAGCCTGACAGGAGCAACAGATGAGGGGGGCAATTGGGGAGGGGGTCAGGCCTGGTGAGGTGGGAATGGGGTCCTGCCCACATGGCCCCCATGTCTGACTGTGTTGCCACCCTCAGCCACCCAAAACTTTAAGGCCCCACAGAGGGTAGAGGATAGCCCTGCCCCTGCCAACCTCTCCTGGAGTCGTTACTACCTCACACTGATGGCCTACCGGGCACTTTACTCTGGCAGCCAGGCCAGCAGCCAGCTCAGTGTCCTCCGAGTTGGCAACAACACCCACTGTGCCCCAACAACTATGGGTTGCAACTACCCCCTGCCGGGCCCAGGCCCCTACAGGTGAGAGGCTCTGCCTGCACCCAAACCTGAGCCTGGGGCAGCTCTCAGGAGGTTCACAGGGACCCAAGGAGGGCACTTGGATTCCCACCCTAGCTCTAAAAAAAGGAGGATGAGGAGGGGGTGGGGGCTGGGATGGCCTACCGGAATCTCCCCCCAAGAAAGCCCCTCCCAATCTCAAGCCATGGTCCCCATGGCCATCTGGACCACCCAGGTGGAGTCTCTCCATCCAGACACAGCATCTGCTGGGCAGTGACTGGCCTTGGCCCCTGGCTCCCCTCACTAAGTGCTTGATTCACTTGTGTTTTGTGCTGGGAGATCTAATCCCCTCCCCCTATTTTCCAAATCAGGGCACTAAGGCCCATAGAGGGTGAGGGATACACCCAAGGCACGCAACTGGAAACGTCACTCCCGGACTAGAACCCCTTCTGTTAGGAATGGAGGAACAGACCACAGACACCAGGGTGGTTTCAGAACCTGGGGGACCCCCACTCCCAATGTTGGGTGTTCTGTTTAGGGTGAAGTTCTTAGTGATGAATGACAAGGGACCTGTGGCTGAGACAGAGTGGTCCAGAGAAATCCAGCTGCTCCAAGGTAGGAGCCAAAGGTGCAGGTCAAGCAGTGGGGGCAGGGCCCAAGTGGGGCTGGAGGCTCCTGAGGACTGAGGACTGGGCTAGAACAGGCTGGTCTGTCAATCAGAGGCACTTTGACCATTCTGGATCCGCAGGTGCCCCTCCTCCCACCACACTCCACCCCTTTCCTCCTGGTCTGGGTGTGGCAGGGTCCCTTTTTCCGGTCTAATGAAATCTCTTTTCCTGCCTGCCTGTGCGGCCCCCAGCCCCACTCTCAGCCCAGGTGATCCAGGATGGCTGGGGGCCCCAGAGCCCAGGCACCATTGTCATCATTGCCATCCTGTCGATCTTCCTCGCCATCCTTCTCACTGCCCTTCTGGCTATGCTCGTATACACCTGGTGAGTGGACAGGGCTGAGCCCACTGGGTAGGGGGTGGGGTCATGGCAGTTAGCTCCTTTTCTGTTCCTCCCTGCCCACTCCCTGCCCTCCTTCCAAGAGGGTACCTTCGCCCTCTGGTGCTGGCATCTGGGATTGCATGTGGGGCAGGCAGGGGACACCCCTTGCTTTCAGGCCAGGTGTCTCCACAAGAATCAGACAGAGTTCGGTGCTGGCACAGCCCACAGGGGATGTCCAAGGGTCTTCCAGAGGAAAGGGAAAGCAGGGCCCATGGTAGGGTTAGGGGAGGAGGGGAGAGAAGGGGCATTCAGGAAGGAGTAGGCAGGGAGGTCATGAGGTGTGGGGGCTCCTGGAAGGCTGCAGGCAGCCAGGGGAGGCTGGGGGACCAGGTACCCAGCTGAGGACCTGGGCTGCATCCTGCTGCCTGTAGGAGCCAGTGATGAGTCTTGATCAGGGGAAACAGAAGAGTAGTGTTTTAGAAGGATCGGGGCTGTTGGGGGTGGAAGAGAGTGTAGGGGTCTGACCATGACCATAGCCACAAAGGGAGAGGCAGGTTTGGCAAGATCTCCCTTTGGTTAACTGCACTCTGCCAACAAAGCCTCAGTTTTCCCTGTGCTGTGTCTGCGACACCTTCACTCAGCCCTTCCATCCCATCCAAGTGATTCCCTTTCTCTTCCCACCCAAGCTTCAACGTCTGCAGGAGCGCCCCCATCTCGGGCCAGGGTGAGTTAGGGAATGTGAGAAGATACACCACCCACCATGAGTCCACTCCGGCTACAGGGAGCACCTGAGGGCTTCTGGGTGCCCCATCTCCCTGTCCGGACTCTGCAGCCTGGGCTGGGACAGGCCCTGAAGTTTCCTGAGCCTTGAGAGAGATTGTTTCTAGGTAAAGGTGGGGGAAGCTTCCTTAGCCCAGAGCTTGGGCGAATCCCTGTTAGAAATAAATGTCTTCAACACCTTCCTGCCTGTGCGGGACATCACACACTGGGATAATCTTGTGCCACTGCCGCCAGATCTGGGACGGCTCTCAAGGGAATGCAGGCCCAGGGATGAGGCTCAACGTCGCAGCTCAGCAGTCATCTGGGGCAGAAGAAGCCTGTCTATGAGCCTCAGTGTCCATGTCTGTGAAAAGAGGATGGTAACCCTGGCCCCCTGAGATGCAGTGAAGCTAAACCAAGGTGAACATGCCTTGGAAGCTGTGAAGACTATGGACCTGTCCCACCCAGCCAGCCTCTTCTTACCCAAAGGTCATGTGTTCAGCACTTGCCAACCATCCCGTCCAAACGTCCTCCTGTGGCCCCTCTTCCCAGCCTGCCTCTCTGCCTGGCTAGAGGACTCCGGCCATCTGCCTCCCCTTCCTCCAATTCTTTCTGGAGTACACAAAAGGTGCACCTTCTAGACCCGTGGACCTCAACCTTTTTGGCACCAGCGACCAGTTTCATAGAAGACAACTGATTTATTATGGTCTCTGTGCAGTCGAACCTCTCTGCAAAGGTTAATCTGTACTTATAGCTGCTCCCTGGTGCCAGCTTCATCAGCTCAGCTCCACCTCAGATCGTCAGGCATTAGATTCTCATAAGGAGTGCACAACCTGGACCCTCATGTGCACAGTCGACAGAAGAGGGTTCACGCTGCTATGAGAATCTGGCTGCCGCCGATGTGACAGGACGCGGAGCTCAGGCAGTGATGAGAGTGAGGGGAGTGGCTGTAAATACAGATGAAACTTTGCTGCTCACCTGCTGTGCAGCCTGGTTCTTAACAGACCCCAGACCAGCACTGGTCTTCAGCCCAGGGGTTGTGGACTGCAGTTCTAGACCTTACCCCGCATGTCTCCACACTTCTGGGTGGGGCAGCCCAGCCTGGTGGGCAGTTGGGGGCAGGAAGTATGTGTGAAGCTGTATCTCCTAAGAGCAGCACAGACTCAGCCCTGAGCAGACCCCAGCTGCAAACCTAATCCAGGGCACGCAGCATTGACCACTGCGCCGTGCCAAGCCTGAAGACGGCAGAAGCAAGGTTCTGCCCTGAGGTGCCTACCTCTGCAGAGGGAAAGGAAGGCAGGGAAGTTACTGCAGAGTTGGACTATCTGGAGTTTCAGAGGGGATTTCCTGGGGAGGGGAGAAGAAGCAGGACCCCGGGGCCAGGTAGACAGGGGAAGGGTGACCCAGCGGGAGCAGCAACCTATTGCTGGTAGGTGGGTTGAAGAGGGCGGTGAGGGACAGAGGAGAGGCTGGGAGACACCCATACCGGGAGGAAGGGCCTCGCCCCCTGGGACACAAGGTCAGGGAGGAGGACGCTGCCTGCTAGATGCCTGCCTCTGAGTGGTGCAAATAGCCCTGATGGGTTTATTATCCTGAGTAGACACATCCGTCCTGCCCTGGAGGAAATCGTCAAGTATCATGGGTACCAGGCTGGGACGTGCAGGTGGGGGGGGCAGGGACAGACCTCCAACCACTGTGAGTTAAGCTTGGGCCTCTTCATAACCTTTTCAGAGCAGCTGTGAGCCCTGACTCTGGGACAGGGTGTCCCTGGACAGGTTCCTTACTCTCTCTGGCCCTCGGTTTTCCATTGTGTGAAAAGCAAAGGTCGGGTGGAGTGAACTCTAAGATCCTGCACTCTACAGTCTTTATCCACGCCGGTGTGGGTCGGGCCCTGGCAGGAAACAGATGGCATGCTGACTTGCTGGGCAATCGAGAATGTTTGCAGGGGTGTGGGCAGCATCAGGGGGACAAAGGAGAGAGGGTAACCCAGGACTGGCTCTAATGGGGCTGACAGGAGGAAAGCAGTGATGTTTCCAGAACCAGCCAACAATAACCATGGGTGAGGGTTCCCAGCAGGAGCAACGGCTGAGGGATGACTCCCCCAGAGGGAGTGGGCCTCTGCCCTCCTGCCCACTGATTACTGCTGGTGACTGCACTGGACCTCACCAGACCCAGAGGGTAGGGGCCTCTGAGGAGCACAGCACTGCCCATTTTGACCAGCCTCCTGGGCACAGAGTAGGATGGAGAAGGGCAAAATAGGACCCATGGGGGCACAGCTGCCTTTGTGCCGATCCCATGGAATCAGAGCTTTCCTGCTTTCTGGTCTCCAGACAGGAGAGGGGACGGACAGAGAACTGCAGGAGCTGGGTGGCTGTGCAGAGGGGACTGCAAGTCTGACCCCTGAGCAGATCCCACAATGTGGCTTCCTAGGGAAAATGGTCAGTGGCTTTAAAGGGTTGACCCTTAGAAGGTCAAGTCTCAGAGGACAGGGGGATTTTACCATTTGGAGAGGGTAGGGCCCCCAAATGTCCCCTTCTTCACCTTCCCGCCTCTCCCTTGAGAACACCTCCTCCCCCTAATCCCTCCTGAGTAGAGCCTGCCCGCTGTGCTCTAGGATTGGGAGGTAGGGAGTGTAGGTCCTCCCCCATCTGGAGTAAACGCTTGTGCAGCCGAGCTTGCCACTCCCTGCACCCCCATGTCACTGGTGGCGTCTCCTGTGCTGGGCCTGCACCCTCTTCCTCGGTTCTCTGGGCAGACCTCCTTTCAGTGCCTCAGCCCTGCCCAGGCCTGCTGACAACCCTGGTCTGTCCCCCAGCTGCGTCTCCTATGTCCTTGGCCCCCTGGAAGTCTCTGACTGGACATCCCAGAGGCCCCCTGTGCCAGCACAGGCAAGCCTGTAATTGCCCCCAGCCCTATCTTCCCCCAGGTTACCTGTTCTTCCTGTCCCCAAACTGAATGCTGGACAGACCCAGGTAACCTTTCTCCCTGACTACAGGCCTCTGCTGGCCAGATTTACCCCTTCCTCCCCCACAACAGAGACAGCCTGGCCACAAAGACTTAAGCCGTCTACTCAGGATCTGTCATGTGCCGAGTCCAGAACCTGAATCCAGGCGTGGTGGAAAGCCCAGTACAGGGCGGTTGGGGTTCCCTCCCAGCCAGAGTCCTGGTTGGAAACCCCGGCCATGCCAGTGCTGGCTGCTTAGGGTTCTTCTGGGGCCTAGGAGTCTAAGACTGGCTGGAGGGAAAGGCCTGAGCCAGGGCACCGGGCCGCTTAAAGCCCCTGACCATTTTCCCTATGGAGCAGGGAGGGAGCCACATTGTGGGATCTGCTCCTGGGGAAGGTGGATGTCAGGGCTCCAGTTCTGGCACCCTGCCTGCCCTGCCCTGGGCCTCAACCTCCTCACCCATGAAAAGAATGGATAAGAGGAAAAGGGATGCCCAGGTCTGGCCCTTAGGTCACTCAGTCCCTCCCCATTCACTCGGCCATACTCATCAGACAGTCACCAACCTCAGCCAGCCATGCTGGACACTGACATGTAGTCCTGGCCTTCAAAGCCAGCCTGTCTCAGTGGCAGCTAGACATGTACCAAGGTGACAGGGGCCTTCGAAGGACAGAGAAACACATTCCGTCTGCCAATCCTGTCTGGAGGATACTTAGAGGAAGGGTACAGTTGTGGTTTTGAAGGATGGGTAAGAGGTCTGTAGATGGAGGAGCGTGAGGGTCCCTGTAGGTGACACCGGCTCCCTCCCACTGCCCACAAGGAGTGGCTGCATCAGCCCACTCAGCACTCCATGTCCTAAACAAATTCTTAGGACAAAGATAGGGAAACAGACTTGGGGACAGGATTTTTTTTTTAGACAGAGTCTCAAGCTGCCACCTCAGGTAGAGTGCTGTGGTATATTAGCTCACAGCAACCTCCAATTCTT
The DNA here is from genome assembly GCA_963573935.1 of Arctocebus calabarensis. Lineage (NCBI taxonomy): Eukaryota > Metazoa > Chordata > Mammalia > Primates > Lorisidae > Arctocebus > Arctocebus calabarensis. The sequence goes on from CAUYON010109045.1 coordinate 13,591, forward strand.
GGGCTCAAATGATACTTTTGCCTCAGTTTTTCCATTTTTAGTAGAGACAGGGTCCTACTCTTGCTCAGGCTGGTCTCGAACTCCTGAGCTCAAGCAATCCACCCGCCTCAGCCTCCCAGAGTGCTAGGATTACAGGCATGAGCCACTGTGCCTGGCCGGCGACATGATCTATCTTGAGCCATGAAACAATGCTCAGTGTGCCACACATCACCTGACATCATCCTGTAAATGGACAAACAACAGGACAGGGCACAGGGTGCACTTGTCTGTTTCTCTCTGCATCCCCTCTCCTATGTCTCCCACTCTTTTCTTGTTCCTTTGTTTTAACTCTGACAAGCCATGGGAGCTCATCTCTCACCCCAAGCTGGCCCAGAGATGAGCATGACCATTTCCCAACAAACACAAGGTAAAATCAGGAAACTGCTTCTGCTCCAGGCCTGGGCCCAGTGAGGAAAGAGGCAAAATGAGGCAGGAATAAGAAGGGAGAATGAGTAGGTGTCAGGGACAGAAACCATTCACAGCCATTCCCTGAAGCTGGCAGGTGCACAGGGAGCCGCCCCTGGAGCCCCCTCCCCTGCAGAAACTGCCCCTAGCATTTTCTCCATGTCCAGCCTCTCCAGCAGATACTCCGCTGCCCCCTGAGACAGGAGCTTGGGTGCCAGAGGGGACCCCTGGGGGAAACTAGGCAACTCCCCATTTGTCCATGCAATGTATGACTGCGCCTCCTTTTTTGGCATGGGAGCTGGGGCTCTTTGGGAACTCTGCCTCACACAGAGGAGTCTAAATCCAGGCAGGGGGTGGGGTATGGGGTGAGGAAGAGGGAATCAGCTTGTCCAAGCACCTGGGGCCGGGAAGTTTCCAGGTCTGTCTCCATCAAAGTGACATCCCTAGAGATGCTCCCCAGCTCAGGGGCATAAAGACGCAAGGAGAGTGAGCTGAGAGACGGGTCTCTCTGGGGTCCCCCCACTCTGCTGTGGGGCCTCCTCCCAGGTCCCATTAGTGAGCCCTGGCTGAAATGCAGACTGTCCCGGGATCCCCCTGGGGACTCTGTTGCAGGGGCCAGAATACCTGCCTGCTGGGCAAATTTGAATTTCCTGTGTCACCGGGAGGACAGCCTAAGGGCTCACACCAGCCTGTGCACCCTCCACGCATCTGCTACCCCCTCTACCTGGAGCCCAAGCTTGCTCACCCTCTGAGCCCAACTGAAATGCCTCCTCCTGCTCCTGCCCATGACTCTCCCACCTCGAGTAGTTTGTCCTCCTCTGAACCACAAAGACCTCAAGAATATCTCCAAGGCTCAGCGCCTGCTGTTCAAGCAGCTAAGGTGCCAACCACGTACAGCTGAGCTGGCGGGTTCAAATTCAGCCTGGGCCTGCCAAACAACAATGACGGCTGTAACCAAAAAAAAAAAAAAATGTCCGGGCGTTGTGGCGGGCGCCTGTAGTCCCAGCTACTTGGGAGGCGGAGACAGGAGACTTGCTTGAGCCCAGGAATTGGAGGTTGCTGTGAGCTCTAATGCCACAGCACTCTATCCAGGGTGACAGCTTGAGGCTCTGTCTCAAAAAAAAAGAATATCTCCAAGATACATGTTCCATATTTGTCCCTGGTGGGGTGAAGGGAGTGAGGGAGACGGGGGTGGGGGGAGCAGTGGACAGAGAGATGTGACACTCAGATTGCCTTTGCCTGCCCCCCTAGAAGCTTCAGCTAAGCCCAGCGAGGTGAGGGAGACTCGGTCTGAAGCACTGGGACCTGGGCTGAACAATTTCCTTGTGTGAGCCTTGAAGTCCTTGGGGCCATCCCACGATTAACTTCGTTTCATAGACAACAACCTCCTTTTGCAGGGTGATAAGTGCCATCAGGATGGGGAATACAGGGGAAGCCAGCTGGGGCGGGGTGCTGAAGGCTCTTGAGGGGTCTCATTGCCCAGCAAGTGGTGGTGGAAGGAACTGCGCTTACAGCCTAGACATGTGGATGCTGCCGAGGAACACGTCCCAGAGCCTGAAGGAGCCTGGGCAGGGGAGACCAAGGGGACTGGGCAGGCGGTCACCAGTCTGGGAAGGGTCTGGGTGCCAGAACTGTACCCAGAGAACTGCAGAGGACCCTCTAGGGGCTTTAAGCAGGTAAGTCATGAGTGCACATTTGGAGTTTGCAGTGCAGACTGGAGGAACTGCTGGGGTGGCCTTGGCCTAGGGAGGGCTGTTCAGCTCCCCGCCTCCGCGTGCAGACCTGTGGAGGCTCCCTGTAGACTCAGCCCCTGCCCAGGACCCTCACATCTCTGGTCTCCAGCAGCAGCCTTGGGTGATCCCCTGCCATTTTCCACTCCCACCCCCAGCTTCCTCAGCAATAGGATGAGGCAGGGCGTTTCCACCCCCTTTCTGGAAGGTTCAAAAGGTTAATGAGCTCAAAGCACGGAACTCCATTCCGGGGGACGAACTTCTGGGAAGAGAGGAACCTGGTCTGGGCTGAAGGCCAAAGGCAGGGTGGGGGCCAGCGTCTCTGGTCACGGTGCCTTTCTGCTTATTGCCCCAGCGCCCAGCCTGGGCCCCTCTGACCAGCCACTGGCTCCAGAGGGGTCTCTGAATGGCAGAGACATTGACAGGAGCCCTTCTCTGTGAGACAGCATGAGAGGCCCCTTCTCCTCCTGCCATGGACTTGCTCCCAGCTTGGGCTGCTCAGGGCCAAAGGAGGGTGTGGCCAATATGGCCTTGGTCATCTCCAACTTGTCTGCCTTGGATCCAAGGCTCAGTAACCAGGGTGAATGGAAGAACAGGTCTGAGTCCCACCCAGAGAAACACCAGGCCCATACTGAGGTCCTAAGCAGAGACATTGGACCTTGAGCCCACATCTGTAGACTGAGCCCCCAAAGTAGGGACATTTGTCCCTAAATTGTTCTCTCCGCTCCACCTTTCTGTGAGTCCCAGGCTGCATACTGGCCACCAGGTGCAGGTAGAGCTTGGCCACAGTTTCTGTCCTGGGGGCAGTTTCTATCCTGAGGAAAAGACCCCAATTAGACGAGGTGCCATGAGAGGTGCCTTCAACCCTCAGGAAGTAAGATCTGTGTGCCCTGGCTCGGCGCCTGTGGCTCAACGGGCTAAGGCGCCAGCCACGTACACCTGAGCTGGCGGGTTCGAATCCAGCCCCAGGACCTGCCAAACAACAATGACGGCTGCAACCAAAAAATGGCCGGGCGTTGTGGCGGGCGCCTGTAGTCCCA
>CAUYON010109046.1:0-33162 GCA_963573935.1 Arctocebus calabarensis
CCCTCATTTCAACACTGACCCTCACTGGCTGAGATGCCCTCAGGAATTCAGGCAGGCATCCCTGTCCTGAGGGTGCCACTAAAGATGGAATTCGATTTGTGTTTGATGGCAAGCAAAAAGTACCACAAAACACTACCCCACCTTCTAGGAGTAGAACTTTGGCACCACTTGCAGTGACACGAACCAGACACAGTGACACAGGGCAGCCTATCACTCTTAGCTTTCTCGCTGGGCTCGCCCAAGCCCTGATACTCCCAGCCAAACAAAAGCATTACACACTGGATTGATCACCTTTATAAATCAGTCCAGGACACCCACCCTTATAAGAAACCAAAAATTGATTTCCACCAGACAAGACTTGTCTTAGATCGAGGCTGGCTGTTTGGCCCATCTGCAAATCTCCTTGACACTTTCCTCCTCATCCTAGGGACTGCCAGACAGCTCTGCGGAAATGCTGGGCTGACATTTAAAAATTCCCTTTACTCCCGAATAGCCTGCATTACTTTTCATGCTATAGCTATTGTAATCAAGCACACGTAACCATACTTTACATGGCAAACATTATTTGTTTTATACATAATTACATCTCCACTTAATGAAAGGACTTGAGCTCAAATTTTGGCAGTGAATTTTTAATTGTCTTTTGTGGACATGACTTCTGTTGTTATACATAAAATTAGCCCTGTGTTGTGAAAGCTGCCATAGCTGTCATTATTTCATTAGCATATAGAGGTTGTCTAGTTGTATTTGTAAATATTCATTAATTTGATGTGATGTCATTCTCAGCGTAAAACAATGTGTTATAGTCATAAGTGATTAAGCGCCCTAAATCTTGCCTCGTGGCATAAAATCACTGACCGATGCCTAAAACCATTGCGCACAGTATAAATCTAAAGATAGAAGCAAAAAGCAGAATTCTAGCCAGAGTTCTAGAGTGCAAGTGTCTGTTGGTGAGAGACCATTTGAACATAATTTGCATTCAGTGTGGAAACAACCATCTCTTAGGTCACTCGAGCTTTAACTTTTACCATTTAGTAGTGGTCCAGGAGCAAGAAAAAAAATTTAAATCGCTTTGATTCTAAAAATGTCATTTTATAGGGCTCGCAACTGACTTGGTAAAGACTTTTAAGGAAAAAAATAAACAAGCACATTGGATGTACATGTTGATGCTAAGATAATCTTTAGAATCCAGGAATTAGGACCAAAAGTTTACTCAAGTGCCTCATACAACTTAGAATTACCTTTCTCATACAAAAGTTTAGAGGCATTTTTCCATTTTGATGCTTCCCATGACCTTGACCTCTGTTGCTCTTAGCATTCCTCACTGCAATCATTGAGAGATTCTAAAGTCAAGTTGAGCCATTATTTTATGTGCAATAATGCCTGTGTACCTCCTGTGCCTTCAGTGTCCCTGCCAGACTCTGATCTTCAGGAGAGGCCCTCCCATCCTTTACCTCTTTTTCTTTTTATTCCTAGAGTCTAGCACTCTGCCTAGAACTGTAGACGTCCTGAGAATGATGGAAAAAGCAAGAGTTTTGTTGTCATAGAGGTCAAATTCCATTCACAGCCATACATACCATCTGCTTGACATTGACAAAATCACCTTCTGACCTTGGTCACACTTGGTTTTCCCATCTTCCAAACATTGTCATGAGTAATGGCTACCTTGATGAGTAATTGCCAAAAACAGACAGAAAAGCTAACGTTTTGTGTGAAACACATTGTATTTACTTAAGAAATGTTAGTATTATTATTGCCATTTTTAAAAACTTTTAAGTTATTATTAGAGACATAGCCTGTGTGGTCACCCAGGCTAGAGTTCAGCAGAGTGGCAGAGCTCACGGTAACCTTGAACACCTAAACTTAAGCCACCCTCCTACCTCAGCCTTTTGGGTAGCTAGCAATAATGGCACACACCGTCACACTCAGCTAATTTTTTGTTTTATGTTTTATAGAGACAGTGTCTCACTGTACTATCTAGGCTGGTCTTGAACTCTTGGCTTCAAATGATCATCCCACCTCAAGCCTAAAAGTATTGCAGTTAAAGGCCTGTGCCCCGGCACTCAGCCACTATTATTATTTTTAACAGACAAATATGTGCTCAAATGTTTGCAAATAGTCTTAATGGGTGATGAGCCAACGAGGAGAGATTACTAACTAAACTTATTTCTGCCCTATCTCCAATTTGCCTGACAATGAGCACAGTAAAGCATAAAGGTTCTTATACTCATATAAACCATTAAAAATTCTCAAGAAATTGTAGGAGGCTCAAAATCCACATTATAAGAGGGAAGGTTTCATGGCATTTGCATTTGTGAAACTTAAGGTGCTCCCTGCTTCCCCAGTTTGAGTCACATGTCAGGTTAACACAGCGTGTAAAAACTTTGTAAAACCTGTCATCTGAAGTAAACTCTGAAGGAATCTGAATTTGCACTGACGTTAATGAACATTTTTCATTATCTTTTCATTAATGGTAATCCATTCATTATCAAGCACTGGCGGCTCTTCCTGTTTCTACTTTCCCTGCTAGATGCTTCTCTACGAGTGAAGCAGAATGCAATATTGGAGTCAAATTTTATCTACATTATAAATAATAAGTTGTGGAATTGTGCTGAAAGTAAAAGGACTGTCAGTATCTTGCCCTTAGAACAGTGCCAAGGCCAGGCCAAGGTGAAGTAGGAACCAAATAAATGGAAAAAAGAAAATAGTTATAAGAAGATGTACATTTCTATGTCAAGCAACTTTGCGAGGTGAGGGGGGATTGTGCTGTGATTTCCAAAGGACCAGAAAATAAAACCCTAGTAGTAATTGTTACCATTTTTGAGAAATTAATCATATTTCAGACACAGTGCAAAACATCTCGTTTATCCTTAAAACAGTCTTCTAATCCAGGTGGGGTGGCTCACACCTGTAATCCCAGCACTTTAGGAGGTCAAGGTGGGAGGATCACTTGAAGCCAGGGGTTCTAGACCAGCCTAGATAACATAGCAAGACCCCATTGCTACTAAACCAAAAAAAAAATAAAAATTAGTCATTGTGGTGGCATGTGACTACACCTACTCAGAAGGACAAGGTAGGATGACTGCTTAAGACCAGGCGTTTGAGGTTACACTGAGCTGTGATCACTCCAATGCACTCCAGCTTGGGTGACAGAGTGAGACTTTGGTTTAAAAAAAAAAAAATCCCAGTGTTTTAACTTTAATTTTGAGTTTGGTACTACTATTCCTGTTTAACAGATGAGCCTTAGAGAAATCAAGGCACACACTTTTCCAAGTTCAGGGCCAGGACTAAATTTATGTTATTGACCACTTGGTTAGGTACCAGCACAAGCAAACATTCTCAGCCTTCAAGAGAATAAATTCAATAAATAAAAAGAACCTGCTAGTGCAAGGCACAAGTCTAAGTATGCAGGGTGCACAGAGATGGAAAGGGTATTCCCTGTCTTCCAGACTGCAATGCTGGTGCACTGTGAATCAGGGGCATCCCACCCAAGCTAAGAGGGAGGGAGAGAGGAAGGAATAAGGAAAGGCAGGGAGGACCCTGCATCTCAGGTCCTTGCTCATCTCTCTTGCTCTCTCTCAGACTCATTCTCCCCATCTTTCAATGGAAATCATGACACCTCTGCTATCTACAACTCAAAGTCACGGTAATGACAACTATCAAAAAGAGACCGTATATACATTGTGGAGCTATAAAACAGAAAACTACTTTTATAAAAAATGTAAAGTGTAATGTGCGGAACAGTGAATTTGGAGTTGATGTCCTTGAATTCTAATTTCTGGCTTTGCCTCTTGTCGACAACATGACCTCACAGGGGACTCTTCTTGTGCCAGATTTTGCTTCCTCATTCATTAAATGAGCAATTGGATTCCAAAATGACTCTAAGACGCCATAATTGTGTGAAGCATTGAGGGAAATGTTCAGTAGAAGTTTGTAAAATTATTTGTAGTTCTATCTCATTGCCCATACATCAATACACATTCATAATATTGACTGCAAAGACTTCCAAATTTATATTAATATGCTATCTAGAAGAATAAGTGAAAATATTAAAAGATAAATTGTGGCTGAGACGAAGGAATAATATTATACCGATTCATTGATTCGAGAAATATTTATGGAGCACCGTGATATGATAAGAGTTGGAAAAAGCCTAAGCCCCTTTGTTTTTTCTACTTTGCTACATTGTCTCCCGAGGTAATAAGTGGCAGGCTGGCATAGGGCAGGAGCCAGGACGGTCTGGAGACAGGTTCCCCTCCTGACTTCCTCACTAGCCCTGTGGCCGCTGCTGAGTATTTAACTGCTCTGAGTGCCTGTAGCCCAGCATGTAAATGGATCTAAAGCCCCTTCAGAGGGTTTCATGAGGATTGAATTATTTGGTGCTTATAGAGATGCTTACACATAGTAGGTGCTTACCAAGCTGGTAAGTAACTAGCTAGGATCTGTTAGAGAATGTGCGGGAACTAGCGTTCATGGTTAAGAGCCAGCAGCCACATGCTGGAGAACTGGGGTGCTACATGGGGAGATTTGTGGGTCCTGTTTTCCTCCATCTCAACTATACCTTCTTGAAGGGGCCCATCTGAGTCACAACAAGCCTCAGATCAAAATGGTCTCCTGTAAAAGGAGAGGTGCCTATACAACCTTCTCAAGTACAAATCCCCAAACACACACCTATGTGCGTCTCCAGCTGTGTCACCCCCTCTTGTTGAACTTTGCTAATTTGCACTCTGTAACCCAGCCAGGCAGTAGAGCAATGTGGTGGGAAGAGTTTGTATATCTGGAACCCCTAAACTGAGAACTGAGTCATATAATCTCTTCAAACTTTGGGGGTTTTTTACTCTGTAAAATGGGAATAATGATATGTCTTCCACTTACTTTGCAAAGTTTTCAAGTACTGAGTTAGAAAATACTTTTAAAACACTTCTAAGACTGCAGCATTGTACAAACATAAAGGCCTGCTGCAGAACTCAGAGCCCAGGGAGCGTGTGAGTCAGCCTGCGCAGAGCCGCCGCACTCACAATGGGAGGAAGCAAAGCTCACAGGCGAACATCAGGAGCCCAGAGGGACAGATTGAAGGTGCCAAAAACAGCCAGATGCTGTTGAGAAGTCACATCCACGAACATGGAGACAGAAAGAGGAGCAGGTATCTGTCTCCTATCTGATTCTCCGTGCCTCGACCTCACCTTTTACCCCCTCTACCCATTTATTCCTACTGATGCATGTGCCATGGCCAAAGCAATCCTGGTCACTAGTGGTAAAAGGGAGTAAGAAAGCAAATAAGGGATGGCCCCAAAGTTGCCCCCTCGAGTCACCATACATTGGGAAAATGGGAAATTGTAGGTGAATGCACCTTTACTTATGTACAAAATGCTCATTACAAAATTTTACAAAATACTCTCTACCTGTTGGCCATCTCTTTGTAAAATTTTGTGGCATTTTCTATTTTCCATATGTATGGCGACTTTAGAGGGAGGCTTTTGAGACATCCTATACATCTAAGTAGATCCAATCCACTTACTAGCTGCTTACTAAATTCACTCATTCTATGAAGAAATTATCTGCAGCTTGCATGAGATAAACCCTATCCACTGAGGCCAAAAAACTATTAAGATTCACGCTGCCTTGTGAGTCAGGCCTACAGGAATTAGAAGGAATAGAACCTTTTCCCACAACCCACCCCATTCCCAGGACTCTGCAATGGACATGCAGGCAAATTGAAAGAACAATATTCATTTAGAAAATAGACACTATGTCAGGAGATATGTAATCCCCCATAATTTTGATTACAAAAATTCTGACTACATAACTCTGATTACAAAACCTCCCGTGTAATTCTGTTCACAGAGATGGAGTCAGCAACTGAACCTCCCTCTGAAGCTGTATTGCCTCCGCAGCTAGGAATAGTTAAAGAGATCTCCAGTAGCTCAAAGCTGATGTAAAGGAGGCTAGGGAGGTGCCCAGACTAAAAGGGAATTGGAGATGACAGGGGTCTAAATATGACAGACAGGTCTCTATCATAGGCCATGGAAAAGAATTTGCTCCCCAAAGAACCTTGCTTTAATAATAAATAGTAGAAAAGATATGACTGAGAATTTGCCTTGAAAAACAAATCTATATAAATTTATCTCATCCTAGATTTAGCAAAATTTAGGTTACTACTATGCTGTAATTCATTGAATGATCATAAAAAATGGTATTCATTTAAAATAATTTTGCAGCAGACGTCATGATAGCACAATGCAGCATCTTTGCCATCATATATGCTTTCCGCAGCATGATCCAAAAGATAGTCACATTTACAGAATTAGATTAGAACCCCCTCCGTTTTCCTAATGCCAGTGCTTTGATATTGAAATTATTTCCACTGAAGCATCTATCTTATCATCATTCTTGCTAATTCTTTTTTCCATTTCAGTTATTAACGGATCTAATTCTTTCAGAAGCTTATGGGTCACTAGCTTTGCAATTCGCCACCATTTTCACTAATTTAGGGAAACTGTACATTTCTCATAAGACTTTCTCTTTCTTTTTCTCTCTCTTTCTCTTTCTCTTTACCATTGCAGTTGTGTTGTCAGGTAACATCAGACCCCAGTAAGAAACTGATCTCCAAAAACAGGATGGACCTATTAGAGGCATTCCTGTAAAGAAGTGAGATGGATAATAACTGATTTTATAAGCCATAGATTCATGTGTGACATGTTGATATGACAATTTTTTGCTTCTCTACATAGCACCTTACACATGGAGGTTTTGAAGAGCTTCCACTCATGGTAAAAAGCAACATTCTAAACCAAACTCTGAACATCAAACACTTTAATTTTGAAACAGCTTGAATCTTGAAACAGCTAATCATCAACAAATACAAACTGTATTTCTTGAAACAATCTTGGAATAGCTAATCATCAACAAATACAAATTGTAGGGTTTTTCTTTTTAATTTTAGGGGTGTAGTATTTTAGATTATTTAAAATACTTACCTGCAAGGTTAAAGAGTCCTACATTATAAATTGCTAAGACTATGTGTTTCTGGATAATATGTATGTATGTATGTATGTAAATACATATAAACACATAGACAAATGTGTGAGCATATACACATATATACCAACCTCTGTTGATTTATAATTATATTTAGGTTATTTAACCTTTGTAAAAACAGCAGTATAAGCTTTATATTTTGTTTTATTGTGTGTTTCTATAAGCAACCACTTTGAACTTATTAAATTTCCCATTAACTGATTTGCCAATCTTGTGGCGATGTGCTACTTTCCATGAATTCTTACTGAGAAATGAAATGAGATCAAAATTATTAAACTATAGTAAGTAATCATTTTTTACAGCTGTTTACACTCCTTTGGACCCATCATTAATGCAGAAGTGGTTTTTCTTCTATATTTGTATTGCAAGTTGATGATTATCGTGAAAATAGACATATTTTCAAGACATTTCATTTGTATTATCCTTCAACACATACCATTCATGATAGAAATCATCGCCGAGAAGCTCATTATGCCAGTGTGAGTCGTTAGGTCTTTTTCCGTTTGTTTGTTTTGATTCGCTTTTGGATCCATCACCTCAGTTTCTTATTTATCCTGGCATATGCTTTCTGGCAGTAGGCACTAATGCACACACACACAGCAGATGTCATTTGTATTTTATATTCAACCAAATGTTTCATGCACAAATATCTCCCAACAACTTTATCACCATTTTGTTGAGGTTCACCCGACCTGTTGATTTACGGGGTTATGTTGTGATGTCAGCTGTAGTTTGAAAGTGAAAATTTCTTTCTCATCTGTTTCCTCTAGGTTATAAATATATTGCAGTAAATACAATAGCCTATGAATTAATCAATAAGTACAGAGAACCTGTTACTTGCTCAAGACTATAGAGCACACAGAAGGGGCACCAGAGGTAGTAACTGCCCAAAGGGAGTATAAATGGAAACAAAAAGAAAATAAACACTATTGTGTTTTACTCTTTTTAAGCTTATCAGATTAAAAAGGTTATCTAAGTCAGTGCATCTTAATTTGGAGAGCCCTGTTGATCAGCTCATTTAAAGCTATGAACATGCTTCCAAATGCCATATATATATACCCCAAAAGTTGCACAAAGTATTAATAACTTCATGTATCCCTAGATAAGAACCTCTGTTCTGAGAGAATAATTTCTGTTGCATATGGATATTCTGAAGATTATACTAGATGATGTAACTAAAAAATTCTAGCACATTGGAGTAGAATTTAGAAGATGTTCAATAAATATTGGTACATTTCCCTATTCCTCTTAATATTTGAAATTCATATTTTATTTCAAAATGTTTAGATTTTGCTGGTGACTAAATGCACTTCCACTAGCAAAACACATAAAAATAGCATCCCATCTTGAAGTTTGTATTGATATTGTAGAAAGCCCAGAATTCAACTACAAAGGTGTATAAAATTGGGAGTTTGGGAAACCAAAAATGGCCTGGGAGCTTTCATTTCTCTGCTACCCCCCCCCCAAAAAAAGACAGTTTCCCATTTATCTTCCATCCATGGCAGAAATATAAAGCCCATTTCCAGGAGCCTCCCTCTCACTAGTCTTCAAACTCTGCCACTCCACTGGTTCCTTTTTCTGTCCTAATATAAATTCCACCTGGAACCTCAAGCCATTATTACATATTTCTTTTCTTATATTCACTAACCTCTTTCAAAATAGTCTCTATTCCTTCTTTCACATTCTTCCCTTAAATATCCCTCTGCATTGTGCCTTTATCTCACTACTGAAGCATCTGTGATTATGTCCCCCTTGAACTCCTAAATGCTGCCTCTCATACCTCACACTGGGGAACTCTCCACAGTATGGCCTAACTTCTTCCTCTTCTAGAATTATGGCTGCCCTTGGAGTTTTTCCTTCCTTCCTCTCTCCTTTTCCTGGATCTGCTGCACTATTTGGGTCCTCTTCTTTATCCCTTTATCCCAGCCCATTATTAAGATTTCCCAAGATTTTTTCTTAGATCCTTTCTCTCATTATTACGTACTCTGCCTGGGGAATCTCACCAATTCTCATTGATGCAATTCTACCCTGTAAACTAATGACTTTCAAATCTATACTTTGATCTGCCATCTGAATTCCAGATCCATATCTGTTTTGATACTCTACAAGTACCTCAAATTTTATGTTTCCCCAAATCCAGGCCCTCGCTTGTCCCCAGTCCGGGCTCCACCTGCCCTACCCTGTCTTAAAATATTAATATTCACCAAGCCACTGATAGATACCTGAGACTCAACTTTGACCCATATCCTTGCCCTGAAAATTCTTCCTTTGTAGCATTTCTGGATTTGGCAGCTTCTCCATGACACCCTAATTTGGGCCATCTTATCAGGATTTATAGAATGACCTCTGTTCCCACACTCTGTTTGCAAATCCACATTATACATATCTGTTGGACACTCTGCTCAAACAGATGATCATGAGCTCTCAGCACTCACAAGCAAAAGACCAGCCTCTTTTGTTCAACATTTGAGGCCCTTCACACAATGGTCCTGACGCCTGGCTTTCTAGCCTTTGGAGTCACCAACTCTCTTTATGTATGCCTCTGTGCCTTTGTTTAGCTCCTATTTCTGGTAAATTTTGCAAGAAATTTGTTCAGTCTAGCCAATCTCTTAGGTTCCAGCTCAGATGTCACCTTCTAATTTTACTTTTCTAATTCTGTAATCACAATTTTGTTAATGATGTTGGCAGAGCATGTATCATACATGGTTATGCACAGTTGTTCAGATTGTTCACTGAACAAGGATACAGAGGGCAAATATTTGAAATCCAGGCCACAGCAGAAGAGAGCATCTCTTCTAATTCATGTGTAGTTGCAGTGTAGGTTAGTGATGATGCTGTATCAAAAAGAAATTCAGTTTAGTGCTTGCTGAGGACACCTGCCTCTGTAGACTATGAGCTCTTTGAGGCTAGGTTTCCCTGGTCTGCATATCTTCAAGGCCTAGTGCAGTCTCTTATACAGGCTTGCAAAGGTTATCAATTTTGGAATACTAACAATAGCAACAATAGCAATAGCAAATGCTGTATCAACATTTTAAAATCTCTTGTGTTGTAGAAACACTTCTGGGAGCTTTGCATGAATAATCCCAGTTATTGCAATATACTTAAGGAGAAGGTGTTATGATTATTCCCACTTTATATATCATAAAACTAGATCTATAGCTCCGAGAAGCTAGATTGCTTGCTTAAAGTCACACAGTCAGGATATGAACAAGCTCATCTAACGCCAGAGCCTGGGCCCTCAAAAATGATGACAAACAGAATAGTTTATCACACAACAGAAAAGAGCTCACAGGCCCAACATGATAAAGCCCGTGGCTCTGCACCATTGGAAAAGCTGAAGTGTCTTTATAGAAAGCAGAGTCTGATGAAGAGCAAACCCAAAGGCATCCCAACATCAAGCTGTATGAAGACAGACGTAACCTTTCTGCACAGGAACAGAGCGAGCTTAGCCCCTGCTGTCTCGTGGGAGTTTAAGAGGAATTATCCTCCTGGCAGGTTAGCACCGCGCACAGTTAAGAGGGCTGAGCCTCTGACTGCTGTCCACCAGTGCCTCTGGCTCTGCCTCTTGCCACTAGCATCATCTTTCTCCTACGGCTTTGAACTTCAGCCAGGTATTGGCTCACATTCACTCCCAGTTGCAGCCGGCTCTGGAGCTGTGGAGCCCCTCTGTTAGGCTCAGATGACAAGGGGCAGGACTGCCATCCATCATCACAGGATGCTACTGCCAGCCTGGCAGGCCGCTCATTCCACTCAGGGCTCATTAACACATAGAATGGGAGACTCAGCACAGACACCTCCAGAGAGGAGGGCCTGCTGACAGGTGAGCAGTCATCTTCAAACAACCACAGGAGAAGGGCAAGATCTCCTTCCAAAACAGCCTTCACTACATGTGTTAAAAACCACGGTTAGTCCTTATGGCAGGCTGTTGAAAGGAGCCCCTTGAAATGCCTAGGTCGTCTGGAACTTATCCCTCTATCTACTAACAAAACTATCTTGAACTTAACCCCTAAGATTCTAGATAGTCCTAGAAACTAGAGCATGACAGGGCTTTGTATTTCTTTTCTCTTCAGAATCCTGGTTTAATTTCTACCTTTCCTTCTAAGCCTGCTCTAGCCCTAAAGAATTTTTCCCCACTCTGAGCTCATGGAGCATATGTATCTATATCACATATTTGAGAATTTCAATTCCATCCATCCCCCCACCCACCCGTCCATGGCAGAGGCCAAGATAGAGAGACAACTTAAAGCTCTACCCATATCCTCAAGGGAGAGTCCCATCCAACGGGTAAGGAAGATGGGTAGACAGGGAATTCCAATAAAGAGTGATCGATTCTATAATAAAGACAGGCAAAGGTGCTTGAAGCTAGCAGAGTTGATGTGTTAATTCTCCCAGGCAGGACTAAAGAGAGGCTACACGGAGGACATGCATCTGTGAGTTTTGAAGGAGAAGAGAGAGAAATTAGGGGGTTCAGGCAAAAGCCAGTCCTTCAAACTATTCATTACAGAAACTCAATGTAGACTTATTGGTATTGATAGTGATAAAAATTTTCCACAAAGAGAACGATGGACTCTCAAATGTTATCCTCAAATGATGCATTAAGCCTTTATTGGAAGAGCCTGAAGGGACAGCAGTTTAATCCAAGGAAGTCGAGACAACAGTGACTCTGAGACTCAAAGCAGACAAATCTGAAGAGCAAGTGACTCAGTGTTCCTCATCATGCTGCTGAAATAGCTGCCAGTATCACCTCTTTCAAGAACTATTTATTTACAGGCAAAGCCTGGCATTTCACTGTGTTGTCTTGGTTTAGAAAAATACCTCCAGGATCCCCAGATGATATCCTAGAATAGATTCTAACTGATCAGCTTCGATTGAGAGTGTTGCTCCATTCAAGCTTGTCAGAAATAATCATTTTAATTTTCTATAAATGCCTTTGTGGCCCTTCTTGCTTAAGTAATCATTGTTTTAAAATATTGATGCAAATGACTGTGTCCTTGAAATCAACAACATGGCTATTGATTCCTCCTTTTTTTTTTGCATTGAGTTTTAAAAAATGAAATGCTTTAGCCCTAAAATACTGCAAGTAAAGATGTTTTCATCTGTTGGTTAAACCTCCAAACACTCCCTTTGGAACAGGGGGATTTTTTTGTTTGGTAAGTTTTTGTTTGTTTTGTTTTGTTTTATTTTGGATCTGTCAGGAGAACCTCTTTGGGGGCTATAAGAAAAGAAAGAAAAGTGCCTAAGAGCTGAGGATAGGTCAAGTTGGTAATCATTGTCATTTTGTTGTTGTGAGAGCATCTGTATATCAGCATTGCCAGCACATCTATCCCCAGCATTTGTATGCCAGAAAGTAATTTTTCCTCTACCCTTGGTGGTGAATCTCTGGGAAGGAGGGCATGGGAGACTGGATCTGTGACTTTTAACTTGTTGGAAGGGGTGGAAGCAACTATCAATTCAAGGGCATTTGGCAAGTATTTCAGTATGAGAAAGGATGTATGTGTACTGTTTATGTGAATTTTAAGCAGAATAATGAGTCCAGAAAGGTAACAAATAAACAGGGAAGCCATGTAGGCACTTGTATCAGTCTGGGTAAAGACTAAGCTTCTATAACAAAGAGGCCCAGAAGTACAGTGGCTTAAGATACAAATTTTCTTATATCTCACATAATAACTTAGAATGGAATGGTCCAGTGCCAACCCGAACACGTGGCTTCCAGGATTTCTCCAGTTATTGTCATGTCTCAGAGAGTCAAAAGAGGGAAAAGGAAGTTTGAGAAAGTATCTTTCTCTTTAAAGAAGATACACCAAAATTTATATACATTGTTTTGGTTCATCTCTTTTTAGCCTGAATTTCGTCTCATGGTCATACCTAGCTACATGGAAGGTTGACAACTATAGTTTTGAGCACAATAAAAATAAATTCAGGGGGTTCTCTTACTGAAAGAAAGAGGTCATCAATTAATGGCAGTTAATATAAATGTCCAGGGACCCAAAATAAATTTGGAAGTGGAATCATACTATGGGGCTTTGCACATCATAAACACTGAATACGTAAATAAAGTCTGGATTGATGGGTGAGTGAGCAAATGATGAATGGGATGAGAATGTTCATGTGAGCATCCAGAGACTCCAGTTAAATAGGGGGAGAGTCACAAGGCAGAATGCCACACAAATGGATTCACATAATTACAAAAGAAGGGGAGTGTGTGGCTTACCCTTGTACACTTTCTTTTAAGTACAGCCAAGCAGAGGTTGGCAGGGCTTAAGACTCATCTCAATGGTGGTCTCAGCATCTCTCAGCTGGGGGATTCAGCCAGCTGAGACCCAGACTACTACCCTGGCATTCAACTTCACTCAGGTAATAAGATTCTTTCACTCTCAGCATCCCTTTCTCTGTAGGTCAGCTGCTCTCACAGTATGGTACACAGACCAGCTATATTGGCATCATGCGGGAATGCATTAGAAAAGCAAATTCCAAGAATCACTCTAGATTCACTGTATAAGAAACTCTGGGGGCAGGACTCAGAAATCTGTGTTGAATGAAGTCATCCTCCAGATGACTTTGATGCACACTGGAGTCTGAAGACTTCAACTCTAGGCCATGACTTTCCATTAATAATAACCTGTTTTCTCCTGCCATTACCACTTCTTATCTTCAGTGAGATGAAACTCATGGATGTAGCTTAGGTTGGACTGTAGCTCACAGGAAGACATTGACAGATTCTGTTCTGATATCCTAGTCTAGGAAGGAATTTCAAAAATTCTCTTTTTCATGTGCCCATCTTTATACCAGTGAATGTATAAGCCATCTAAGATAGCAACTGTAGCCAACACTATTTCCAAATATCTCCAAGGATGGAAATCATAAGTATTCTTTGTTATCTAGTTCCTGTTTTTAATCAGCCTATAGGATATAGAATACACACACATATACACACATATATATACACACACACAGAGCCATCAAACTCCTCATTTAAAGGTAAGCCCATTTATTCTTGATGAATACCTGTATTTCCAAGAGATCCTTAATCTTAGGTCACCCTAATTATTATTTGCATACTCAAAGATATTTATTAAATCATTATTTACTCTTCTCTATTTTAAATTTAACAATTCCTCCAACAGTAACATCTTTCTTTTAATTCTGGATGATTCAGGTAATTTCCTAAGCCTCTATCTGCATTATCTCATTAATCTGTAGAACAGCCCTAACAAGTAGATGCTATTATTTTTCTGCATTTTACACTAAGGTTCAGTAAGTTAGACAACTTGCCTAGGGTTACAGAGCTTGGAAATGACTGAGCTAAAATCCACATTTAGAAAGAGTTATTGCCTTTGCTCTTAGTATCTATCTATATGTCTAACATTGAGTTCATTCCACATCTTAGTGAAGTAATAGTTTCATATTTTTCTTTGGGTTGGAAATTCAATTGTGAATCATAAGCTTTAAATGTGCTATAAATAGCTATGTATGCAGGAAGGATTATATAAATCAAAATGTTTGTGGAAAATGACATTTAATAAAAATATTTATTCAAAGCAATAATTTAAAAAATAATGGCCAGGTAATGATAATGAGGATCTAAATGACATGAAAATGAAGAGAAGATAGAAAAGGGAGACAAAGTTAGCAAATAGCTCTCTTAGAACTGATAACTACAGTGGATCTCTCGGAAATGATTCCTTTTGTTATCTTCATGGGTGTGAGCACCAAAAATACCAAAGAGCTCTTTGTTTTTTCCCAACTACTTCATGAACAGTTTCCTTCTATGTCTCACCACTAGAAGAGTGCTTTCACATGGAACATGTTCACCATGTATTTGTGGAATGAATGAACATGGAGTTGAGTCTTCATCTCCAAAAAGGTCTTCTAAGGAAGGACTCAGAGTTGGGTACTCTTAACAACAGCCTATTATGTTGAAAATTATCCCTAGAGAGCAGCTAGTCCATTCTGTTAAGCCACATGACACACTCAAGGACCTACAGGTAAATAATGGTAATATTGGAACTGAAGCCAAGAGCGAGGTTTAGGGAGGCAAATTGCAGGATTGAACCTTATGCCATATAATAGTAGTAAGCCAAGTTTCTTAACTTTTCTGTGGCTCAAATTTTTCATCTATAAAATTAAGGTGATTGTATTAGATAGGGGTCATAACAGGATGATAGATAATATTAGGCTTGTTGAGAAGAAATAGAGCTAAAGGATGTGATTAATTTACTGTTCTGCTAGCATCCTATAAGAACCAGATAAACATTATTATCGTAAAAAAAATCTCAGAAATTTATTTTCCTACACAAGTTATGCATTCGTCAAAACTCATCAAAACAACAATTAAATTATAAAAATGACTTTCATAATTTATTGATTAAGTCATTAATGATTATTAATGGTTACTTTCCATAAGCATTAATGACTTAATTATCATACAATAATAATTAAGTTACGCATTCATCAAAACTCATCAAAATGACAATTAAAAATATAAAAAATTATACATTTTTTAAGATTTTAGTTTTCTCAATTATTTTTTTCCATTTTTTCTTTGTCATTTTACTTCTCTGCTAAAGGACGAATCAGGAAAAAGGGAGCTGATATAGTTCTGAGCTACAAATGGCCTATCTTATGAGATCAGACTTGACCTTAAATAATAAAATTTCAATAAACAATCAAGGATGACCATAAGGATGCTAACTTTATTTTGTCAGGTTAGAAAATTGAAAGCAAAAATTCCTTACTCTTTAGAATTGCCTTCATTTCTTAAAACACAGGTCATGTTTACATTTCAAACGTAGAAAGGGTGTAATCTCAGAATAAAGACAATATTTTCCAAAATAGGACTATTTTTGTCATAGGCCTGTAATGACTCCAAATGGACTGGCATAGGCCAGCTATCTGGGACTTAGGGACAGACCGGGTAAGAAAGAGCCAGTAAATGCAGCTCAGGGCTGAGTTATTAGATACCTGTGCTCCATCTGACCTGGACTCAGACATTAATATTATGTCCAGACAGTTTCTTCTTTTGGGATGTGGATGAAGCAAGAATGGAAACAGCAGTGGTCAAGCCTTGGGTGGCTTCCTGAGCTGCAAGCTGAGTTCCCTAGAAACCCACAGCCTCCTGGAAAGAGTCCCTGTGTAACCCCATCAGCCCACATCTACTGAGGCCCCAGCTGCAGGTGGGCAATTCTCTACTCAGGGCATGTGTTTTTGTCCAGGAGCTAAGAGCAGGGCACGATTTGACTGCCTTTGGAAGGGGAAGAATTTGGCTGAGGGGACATTCCTTCTTTGATTCATATAGGGGGAAAATGTGGGTTGCTGAGCGTGTTACTTTCCTAGAGTTGCCATAACAAAGTATCACAAACTATGTGGCTTAAAAGAATTGAAATTCATTCTCTGGCCGTTATGGAGGTTTGCAGTTCAAAATCGAGGAATTGGCAGGGCTGTGCTCCCTCTGAAGTCTTGGCTATAGGAAAGAAACCTTCCCTGCCTCTTCCAGCTCGGGTAACAGTCAGCAAACCTTGGCATCATTTGGCTCATCAGTGTATCTCCCCAATCTCCGGCTCTATTGACACATGGCCTTCTCTCTGTGTGTCCACATGTCACCTTCCTTGGGCACAGGCCTGTCTCTGGGTCTTTTCTCCTCTTATGACATCAGTCAAATTGGATCAGGGCCCACCCTAAAGACCTCATCATACCCTCTTTCCAAATAAGGTCAAAGTCACAGGTATCAAAGGTTAGAACTTCACTGTATCTTTTAGGGGAACACAGTTCAAGTCATGTTAGTGTGTGAGATTTACTCCATGGCTGTGGTGAACAATGGTTTTGAGGAGGCTTTCAGATCTGCATCATTTCCTCCAGGACTCTAAGAAAACTAGGCATTTACTCACTAAATGTGTTAAAACTCCAATTAATACTGACTGGTCGCCTCGTATGTGTTTGCACTGCCCCATGAGGGACACTCAAGATACACAAGACCCTGTCTCTACCTTCAATCCTAACTCTGTCTCTCAACAGGTTACCTACCAACAACTCTCGGCACCTCAGTTTCACTCTCTGTAAATTAGGGATAACTGTGGTGTCTTCTTATCATGGTTGCTATGAGGATTAAATGAGATAATAGGCACTGTGTGGGCCTCAACAAAAGCTTAGCAAATGTTGGCAATTGCTAGTACTGTATTCAAAAAGCCTACAACCCAGCCTGAGAACAAAGCACAACCACAGTTTGCAGAATAAGTAAGAATCCAAAGTGTGACATATATACCAATGTTAGAACTTAGAAGTTCAGACAAAAGAAAGCGAGAATCTCAGATATGACGCACTGTGTGATTTATGGCATGTGTCTCTATGCGAGTGTATAAATATTAAGTGTTTGGATTTAACAGGCAGGGGGGCAGTAACCTGGAGATTGGGACTCTATCCTGAGACTGATGAAGAACCTAGGACTCTTTCTTCCTTTCCACCTACCCCATGGTTCTTGCAAAGCCCCCAGGACTCATTCAGTGCTGTTTGTCTGCCGCCTCACTGCTGTTACCCGTGTGCACATCCCCCCGAAAA
The DNA here is from genome assembly GCA_963573935.1 of Arctocebus calabarensis. Lineage (NCBI taxonomy): Eukaryota > Metazoa > Chordata > Mammalia > Primates > Lorisidae > Arctocebus > Arctocebus calabarensis. Next base: position 17,590 of record CAUYON010109046.1, read on the forward strand.
CTCCGTTAGGCTTGTACATTAGCTGGCAGGTCACCTCATGGCTGTGAGATATGTTTTCTCATTTTGCCTAAAACCTACTGTCTTCAAAAACTCCCTACTCAAAGTCCTTGCTCACTGTTTACATTTGGTCAGGGCCACTGCCTTGTGGGTTCAGATTGAGTATCATTAAACAAACAAGCAAACAAATAAAAATCTATTGCATCTTGAAGAAATATACATACTTACAACAAAGAAAGACATGTTGATAAAGCTCTGAAACAAAACCCCTCCAAAGCCCTATATGCTGTTAGGATTTTAGGAAGATTCTTATCTTTCACTTTAAAACAATCTAAAACATGTTTTTCATAGGTAAGCTCTCTTTTTTTAGAATTAAAGTAATGGATCTGGAGCCGTACTAACCACCTATCCACTTATACCCATACTGCTATAATAATAATTGTACTATTAATTGATTAATCTAGCCTGAGGCATTCAAGTGTCTAAACACAAAATTAGAATGAAATTGCAACAATAAAGAGATCAAAGGAGATAATTAAAACATAAAAGATGACAAATGCTAACTCAAGAAGTCTTTTGTATGCCCTGAATACTTGCTACTTACTTATAAGGCATTGTTTGCAGATTCCTAAGGAGAAAGTTCAAGGCAGAATAATTTAAGTGATCTGTTTACACACAGAGTGTTACACTCACCGAGGATAGATTGCAGCTCATTTGCAGATCCAAGCATAATATACTCCATAGGATATTATTTTGATATAGAAGATGTGTTGAACTGGCATTAAGGTACTTCTCACATTTCTCCTAACGCAATAAACTTGAAGAAAGAACATTTGTAAGAAACATGGCAGGGGGAGGGTGAGACAGGCACCTGGAAGCAAGTCAAGAAGTTTAAATAAGTAATCTGCATTCACAGAATTAAAAAGAAGCAAAAAGCTGGGTGCGATGGCTCATCCCTGTAATCCTAGCATTCTGGGAGGCCGAGGCAGGAGGATTGCTTGAGCTCAAGAGTTTGAGACTAGCCCGAATAAGAGCAAGACCCCTTCTTTACTAAAATAGAAAAAAAAAATTAACTGGGTGTTATGACAAGCGCCTGTAGTCCCAGTTACTCGGGAGGCTGATAGAGGAGGATGGCTTGAGCCCAGGAGTTTGAGGTTGCTGTGAGCTATGATGGAGCTAAGATGACACCATAACACCAGGCACTCTACCCAGGGTGAAAGATTGAGACTCTGACTAAAAAAAAAAAAAAAAAAAAAAGACAGCCCCCCCATAAGTCTTGAGTTACCCAAAACAGGACAAATTAGCTTTAGTTTCAAGGCCCACTGAAGGGCTGGGATGGTTTTTGACCTTGGACTCAATTTTTTTTCAATTCTTTATGTTATTGTCTATTTTTTAAAGGCTTGAGGATGTTTCGCACTAGAGCCATTATGTTTGCATGTTTCTAAAACTTAAAAATTCTGTTCTTTATCATTTTAGTAACAGTCCCAGGCCCTGAACTTATTTTTTCAAATATGCAATACAGCCTATGCACTCTCTTACTCCTGCAGAGCCAGGAGTAAAGTGAGGTTAGGGCTTCAGCGATCTGACCAATTTCAAGTCTTCCTTCTGCCTTGCCCCTCTCTGTGCCAAACAAGCTGCACAGAATCACAGGGAGCATAAACCCACACACCCCATTCGCAGTGACAACGCGGGACGGCAGCAATGCCAGCAAGGATCACGCTGCATGGCCGCTACCACACTGCAGCCATCTCCAAAGAAGGCCCTGGAGTCAAAAGCATTTGTTCATTTATTCAACACCTAACACAAAGTACTTGAGTGACTTTTCTATTATAGTGAGCAGAACAGACAAAGTCCCTACTCTCAGGGAACTTGCATTCTGCAGGATAGAGACAGTAAGCAAATAAATAGGGAAATGTGTAATGTAATGGCAGCTGGTGATAAACATTATGAAGGAAAATAAAACAGGGGCACGGTCTGAAGAGTTACTGTGGCCAGAACAAAGCTTCCCGACAGGGTGGTAAGCAGAAGTCTGAAAACCTGTATGAATTGTCTCACTTTTATATTCATTAAATACACTAGTAAATGTCAATTTCCAGGGAACAAGATACAATGCAAAGGAAAAAACTGAATCCTTTCTCAGTGTTCGGGAAAATAATGAGTCCATTGTTACTAAGCACCTAATAAGTAGAAACTTACTTAATCCTCTTGGCAACCTTGTGAGGTAAGAATTATTATTTCCCCCACTCCCTCCTTTTCCAGATGTGGTTAATGACTCACCAAACGTCACAAAACTAGTGGGTGATAAGACTGAGTTTCAACCTCAAAATCCGTCTTTTTTTTTGTTTGTTTCATTTTGTTTTTATTTGGGGGGGTCAACTCTATCAAGGTAAATTGATGTATAATAACCGCAGATATTTAAGGTATGTGATTTGAGAACGTTTGACATATATGCTATATGTACACCCATGAAATCACCACAACAATTGGGATATTGAACATAACCCTCCCTCTCTAAAAGTTCTTCATGCTTCTTTTTAATCCCTGCCACACTTATGCCTCCACACTCCCGTCTCCAGGCAAATACAGATCTGCATTTTTTCTCTATAGATTAGCCCGAATTTTCTATAATTTTAGTAAACAGAACACTATAGGATAAGCTCTTTTTGGTTGACCCATTTTGCTCAGCAAAATTCTTTTCTGACTCATGTGTGTAGATCTCAGTAGTTCATCCCTTTTTTATTGCCGAATAGTGTTCCATTGCATGGATATACCACAGTTTGTCCATTCACCTGCTGATGAACCCTGGGATCATTTACAGTCTGTGACTATTACAAATTAAGCTGCTATAAACATTCATTATGAATATTTATATCAGATCCTCAGTCTTAATCATTATCTAAGGAAAGATAATGAAAAATTCAAAAGAAAAACTTCTTTTCTAAAGAAAGATAAACATAGGAACCATTAATGCTGCAGTGAGTGACAGAATCATGCTGAGCCAGGACTGAGTCTGCTGGATTCCAAAACCAATGATCTTTCCCTAGTCTAAGGATAGTGAGTAGCCTTTAGTAAACACAGCTGTAAAGCTTTTAGTTCAGATGTTACCTGGCTCCTCTGTAACCTAAGGAGAGATTGCCTTAGGTAACCTAGCACAGAAATCTGTAGTTTATATTCTCCCTCCCACGTCTACCAACAGAGAGACTGTTAGGAAAGTCATCAGCCAAAGGCCCTTCCCAGGCTCAGGATGACTCATGTTCCTCCTAATTAGAGGAAAGCAGGAGGTTATACAAGTAGTTGTGTATTCACGATGTTCATGCCATTCTGTTCTTATTTATTGCTGGGTCTTGATCACGAGAATTCTAGCATCTCAGAGCTGCAAACAACCTAAGAGAACATTTAAGAAAACCAAAGCCCATGGAAACAGGGGTGCTGGGGCTATCTCCACTATTCACTAGCAGAAGTGGGCTGAAATCTAGGTTTCCTGACATCTCGTCCAGAACTTCTCTTCCTACACCACACCACCTCTTGATTGCTTAAGTTGCATATCAAGTAAATGGAGTGAATTAAACGAGTATATATTTTTCCATTTTATAATGAATCAGGGTGGCAATCATCTGTCTCCGAATGTTTACTATACAATTTGTGATCAAATCCCAGATGCTTAAGTCCTCAGGACCCAGAGTAACACTTTGCTAGCTAGGTAAATGCTGCAGGAAAGGAAACACTTTTGGGAGAGAGAAGCTGTAATAAGAAAGGCAAATAAATGATTCATTCCCCCCCTGCTGTGAGTTTAAGTTAAAATTACCCAAACTTAAAAATAAAACCTGAACAGCATCACTGTCTCTGCCACACAACGGCAAAAGCACACCCCTTTGCATCAGCTCAAATCACACATTTAACAACTGCTGTTTTAGATTTAGACTAATTAGGGAATGATTCTTGGTACATGTATTTCTAATGCAATTAAATAACTCTTGGTATAGAATGGCATTGTGAAGATTTCTTAAAATTGCTTTTCATCTACCAGTGTTAAAAGATGGATTTTTTAAACGCATAACATAGTTGTAAGGGGTTTGTGTCCTCACGTTTTGGTTCAGAGGGGTGTCCAACCTCTGGCCCATAGGCCGCCTGCAGATTATTTGAGGTCTGTTTTGTTTATCTGTGGTGTTGGATATTGTGAAATATATATGCATGAACCTTTGATTTGCTCCTCAGCTTTTGTTAATGTTCATGTATTTAATGCGTAGCTCATGACAACTGCTAAGTTTCCAATGTGCAGCCGAAAAGAAAAAAGGTTGGACACCCTGGTAGAGTGACTCTCCTTTGGAACAATTTCAATAACAGGGTAAAAGGCTGGAAGAGTTTCTATTCAGGGTGGTGAAATATTCAGTGGCAATAAACTTGCTCTATGATGTTTGACCAGAGATCAGTTTAGAATTCATCATACATATAAACTCTCAAATGAAAGGAGGCGGAAGTCCTCACAGAGCTTTGCTGCCTGGAACAATGTGCTATCAAGAAGTGGTAGAAATGCACCTTTTCACCTCTCAGTCATGTCCTGGTTACATCTCATCCAATTTTGATATGTGTAAAGTGAGCAGCTTTGAGATTTTTATAGTGATCTTTGTGTTTAATGATACTCTAAGTGCTATCCTTATTAGTTTCCCAGACTCTCACTAATGGGACAATTATAATGGTTTATATACTTGCCCCTCAATACGTATCTTTGGACGGAGATGACAAATGCCAAGACTGAAAAATTGGAACAGACAGAAATTACCCCCTTACCACCTTCACCCAAAATAACAGTGGCATCAAAATGTCTATATAAGGCTTAGTGCCCATACCTCAATGGTTAGCGCGCCAGCCACATACACTGGTGCTGGTGGGATCGAACCTGGCCCAGGTCTACTAAACAAAGTGCAACAAAAAAATAGCCAGGCATTGTGGTGGGCGCCTGTTGTCCCAGCTACTTGGGAGGATGACGCAAAAGCCCAAGAGTTTGAGGTTGCTGTGAGCCGTGGTGCCACAGCACTCTACTGAGGGCAAAACAGTGAGACTGCCTCAAAAAAAAAAAACAGTATGCATTGTAAGCATACAATTTTCACTTGGATCCTGTGTTTGTTGGGCTCCCTACAGCACCAATTCCATGTGAACAATCCTTTGCTACTGGTGAGGTTCACAGCCAAGGCCACTTGCCCTTGCAGTTTGCCTATGGAAAATATTTGGGCCCTAGGACACTTGGGTAAACCTTTCTCAGATGTTAAAAGGCTAAACCAGACCAACAATAAAGTCCCCTTTAAGAAGTACTCCCAGAGTAGTAACGAGTTAGTGTCAGGTGCCTGATATTTAACCTACGTTATATATCTAATATCACATTCGGTGCTTGGCCAACTGCATTTGTGGCGCTATTTACAAACCTTTGTTATGGTATAAATCACTTCTCTAAGGTAGATGAGGAGTCTCTCTTGCAAATCACAGCTGTGAAGAGAAACGAGCAGGAAACCACTTTTCCCAGCAGTGTCAGGCTGACTGCAGGAAAAGAGGTGGAGGGAGAGGTCTCATCGCCCATCACATCTAAGACCTTTCCTTAGAGCAGCTCATGGATGTCATCACCACTCATGTGCCACTTCTTACCTTTCTTTCTGCTTGAATCCACTTTCACCTCAAGCAGGTAGGATTCAAAAATCGTTCAAGGGTAGCACTGGGATTCTGAGATGGTACGGAGTTATGAATTATGGGTATATGTTGGGACAGGTGAGCCTCTAGCAGCGTGAGGCAGGGATACCACACAGTCAGAAGGCCGGGCAGGGTCTAAGCCAGAGACAAGGATAGCGCAGTGTTTGCAGCCTAAAGTCTGCAGAGCTGAAGGTTTGCACTGCATGGAAAAATATGTAAGTGGACTGAAAGATCAGTATATGTGACTTATAATCAAAATATAAGTGGACCTGAATAAGTAAAATAAATTTTCTAATACACACAGAGTGAGTTCTTAGATATTTCATTGTGGAGAAGCTGCTACCCAACCTATAAACAAATTTGAGCCAGAATCACGGGACTCATCAAGTCCCCCATCCTGCCAGCAACTGACCCTACCCCAAAAAGCGATCAAATGATTAAATGAAAGGCACTCACGAGGGAATCTCTGCCTGTGTTCACGGACATAGATTTTCCAAACCCAGGAAACAAACTATTCCAACATACAACCAACAACAACTACAACAAAAGATAGAAAGGAACAAAGAAAAGACTCAAGATCCTCAAATGACCCAAGTTATTTCCCATTAAACGTGTCTCTTATTCCAATTTGATTAAGTGTTATTGTGTGTCTGCTAGACACCACAGGAATATCAAGAAGTAAAAATACAATCCAAGCCAGCATGTTTTAAGTATTTATTATGCAGCTGATGTAATAAGCCCTTTAAATACACTGCTGTATTTAAGGTAACCTTAATCCTCTGTTGTAGTTAGAGCTAGTTGCTTGATTTACAAGTGATGAAACTAAGTCTTAGAGGTTTAATAACTTCTTTAAGGACACACGCTGATACATAACAGGCTCGATGTTAGGATTCACATAGCCCAAACCCACTGCCTGAGTGACAATAAATCTCCACTGAAGAAAATAGCTTATGAGGTAGGTGAGAAAGGAGTCATCCAAATCTATCTTCCTGACCCAGGGAGAAGGAAGAACATACCTCCCCCCAAAGCTCTGTAGCTCTTTCACTGAGGCATTTTAGCAGATATACATTTTTCCTATCAACTACATTCAGTCTTTGCAATATCCTAGTAATATTCAATTAAAAAGTATTCTTCGTCCCTCAATAAGTTAAACATAGAATTATAATACCATACAACCCAGCAATTCCGCCCCTAGGTAGAGATGCAAATGATTGAAATCAGATATTTAAATAAAAACTTGTACAGACATGTTCATAATAGCATTATTCACAATAACCGAAAGGTAGAACTATCCCAACTAGTCATCAAAAAACAAGTATGGATAAACAAATGTGGATATGTGGTATATCCATATAATGGAATATGATTCAGCAATAAAAAAGAAATAAAGCGCTGATAAATAAAACCTATCGATGAGCTTTAAAAACACAGTGATAAGAGAAAGAAGCTAGACAAAAACGGCCACTTGTTGTCTGGTTCCATTTAAGTGAAATATCCATGATGGTAGAGGTTCACTTGAGCCTCGGAGTTCAAAGCTGCAGTGAGCTATGATCACACCACCTCCCTTCAGCTGGGCAACGGAGTGAGACCCTGTCTTCTGTGAGACCCTGTCTTTTAAAAACAAAACAAAAAGCAAAGAAACATGTCCTTCTTTCTTTTATATGAACATGAAGGTATCTTTGCTTTGGTAATAAATTGAGTATACAAGAAAATAATTGCTCCACTGTGGTTGAATTGACACCCATCAACATGTGATGATTTATCGAGGTTATAAAACATTTGGGAATTCATAAGATCTGAATGGCACCAGTAAATTTATTTTGGGGGATTATATTCAAATATTTATGACTCTGTAAATCTATATACCTCCTGTGCATCTAGCCCCTGAATTTTCTTGCTTTTGCTGGAACAATGGGAAAATGACTAAGAAAAGATGACTTCTCTGCATATTTAGGTCCTGGGTCATTTTATGGATTATTAACTTTGCCAAACTGTGTGGGGGATTAATTGGAAACAATTGCAATGTTCTCACTACATTGCACCACTTCCTTTTGTTAATTAAGAGACATTACCCTCTGTTCTACTGATGACAAAAGAGACAGCTCTTCTCTTATTACCAGACAGCAGCCCTGGAAGGAAAGACAGAAACATAGTGTGTCTGAGGGTTGAGGCAGTGATGGGGGGCAGGAACCCCAACATGGTGGCACAGTAAAGGAGACACTGAGTCCAGCTTCTGGGTTCTTAGCTATGCTCTTTTCTTTTCTTTTCTTTTTATTAAATCATAGCTGTATCCATTAATGCAATCATGGGGTACAATGTGCCGGTTTCACATACAATCTGAAATATTTTCATCAAACTGGTTAACATAGCCTTCATGGCATTTTCTTAGTTATTGTGTTAAGACCTTTATATTTTACATTTAGTAAGTTTCACCCGTACCCTTCTAAGATGCACCATAGGTGTGGCCTCACCAATTACCCTCCCTCCATCCATCCTCCCCCCCCTTGCCCCTTTCCCCATATTCTTGTGCTATAATTGGGTTATAGCTAAAAGCTATAAATTAGCTTCATAGTCGGGCTGAGTACATTGGATACTTTTTCTTCCATTCTTGAGATACTTTGCTAAGAAGAATATGTTCCAGCTCCATCCATGTAAACATGAAAGAGGTAAAGTCTCCACCTTTCTTTAAGGTTGCATAATAGATGTTACAGCATGAAATTTATTTCTAATTTATCTTTACAAGAAATATTTAAATCGCGACACCTAATTGTGAGTGCTGATAGCTGGATATGCTCTTTTCTAAGTGCCTCATCTGTCCAATTTCAGGTCAGCCTCTCTATTTGCTAGTTGTCAAAAGCAAGCTGCCTAAACATGAAAACCATGCTAAGGAGGATTAAATAACAATAGAGTTAATTAAGAAAATCTCTCAGCATTCACAATTAGGTGTCATGATTTAAATATTTTGTGTAAAGATAAATTAGAAATAAATTTCATATAGTAACATCTATAAATATTTTTGACAATGAACTTTTTTAAAAATAAACTTTCTTTAAAAATAGACCTTCTTATTTTGACTTTTTAAAGAATTTTGGGGATAGGATATATGTGTTTTCTTGTGCTTTAAAATAGCATATCTGAGGCTCAAAGGACTAGGGCACCAGCCCCATATGCTGGTGGCGGTGGAGGTGGCGGGTTCAAACCTAGCCCTGGCCAAAAACTGCAAAAAAAAAAAAAAAATTAAATGAAATAAAATAAAATAGCATATCTGTTTCCCTAAAATAATTGTCTACTCATATTACTATAATGTTTGAACATTTATGGAACATCCACTTTGCAAGCCAGGTAGTGTGGGAGAAAGAAGATCCTGGGATCAGGGGATGAAAGGATCATTGAGGACTTTCTGGGCTGAGATTTCTTTTAGTCCCTCAGGTGTGCCATGCTCTCTCTGGTTGCAGCACCTTCACATAAGCAGTTGACCCTGCCTACCTCACTCTCTGTTTCTCCCCCAACCTCAATTTCCATCCAACTAACTCATACTACACCCTCCCTATATAAATCACTTCCTCCGAGAAGCCCTCCCTAACCACTCCCTCCTGCTACTCACTGCCACAATTCTAATTCCCCTTTGATACCTCTTAACATACTTTGCAGTCATTGTGTATTTATTCATCTGCTGTTCAGGCAAAGCTGTAAGTTCCATGAGAACAGGGACGTGGTCTTGCTTTCAAGAGAATATCTCCTCAGTACATTGCCCAGTATCTGGCATGGTGCTAAATAAATATCTGCCAGGTCAATGAATAATGGAAAAATGAAGTATGAATGAATAGACCAGCATTCCCCAAAGTATAGTACTAAATTGTAGCTCCTAAGAGCTTCCAGGAGAAAGAGGAAGCCAGACTTTGGGTTAAACAAAGCTAACCTGGTTTACTGTTGCAGGACTTCTTAGAGCATTGGAAATGATAAAGTACATGAAAGGTCCAAGGGGAGTGGCCACAGATCCCTTTCCTCCAGTAAAATGTTTCATAAAACCAATATTCTGGGGAACACGTTTTGGGAAATGCCACAAAAGATAAAGAATGAGGAAAATGCACTGTTGACGAGAAGGTAGGGAGGGAACCAGGAAAGTGTGTGGAGTACTAAGTAGACTATTATAGCATCAGGGAGGGCTGCAATGAGAAATGGACAGGGATGTACTGCAAGGTCAGGAAGGACCTGGAGTGCCAGCCGTGCTGACAAGCTGGAACGGTACGCTGCAGGGAAGTAGTATTGACCTTTGAAAAAGGCTGTTGTACGTTAGATGAAGCTCAGAGCAATGAGCAACTTGCAAGTGGGAAACCAGTGAGGTTACTGATATTGTTCTAGTGAAAGGGGGTAAGGATGTGAGTAAGAGAAACGGCAACTGGTATAGAAGGGAAGCCTCTAGAGAAGTAGATTAAAATATCAGAAGGGATATCATTCAGGGAGGAGTAAGATCAGGAGAAGGCTTGCGAGAGAACCCAACAGTTAAGAAGGAAGTAGAGCAAAGACAAAGACAAAAGAAGTCCAGTTAAAACAAACAAAAAAAGTAGCTTAGAATAAGAGGTACTGTGGAAGGCAAGAGAAAAATTGCAATGTGGTGTCCAACGTGGTAGAGGACTCAGAGGTCTAGAAAAACGTTACGTGTCCAGTGTAGTGATGGTGATGGATTTTTAATGGAGACCCCCTAGATCATTGATATAAATTAGTATAATTTTGTAACATTCCAACTTCTTGGTAAAGGAAGTCATGCTCGTAAATTACCTTGTGGCCAGCTGAACTCTTCCTGCCCAGCTGCTGACTGTGGTTCTCTCCAGTGTGCTGTTGAGATAGGACCGTCTACATCACCCTACATGTCATCTGGCTGCCCAGTATAATCTCTAGAACCACAACTATTCCTGTCATGGGTTTTTTGGTGTGTGTGTGATAACACTAGTTGCCTCATGATTTTCATATCATGCTGAAAGCTCAACGAGGGATAAAAGGACATGGGACAAATACCCGGAAGAACAAAATTTGAATTTTGCAGTGGGTGATAAATTGAACTAATGACTTAGGGAAAAAATCTAAATCCAAAGTGGTGAGACTTTAAAAAATAATAATAATTATAAAAATCCTTTGAAAGCACAAATGTGGGAGCTAGACACTCCTGGGTTTGGGTCCTAATTCTACTGGCTGTAAGTTATATGACCTTTGAGGAAAGAAAACATACATTGCAGGTACTGTCGTGAGCAGTGTACTTATGTTAATTCATTTAATTCTTACAATGACTCTAAGAAAAAGAGGCTCAAAAAAGGAAACAATTTAAATACATAGTAAGTGACAGAGTCAGATTCAAACCAAAAGTTATTTGATGACAAAGTTGTTACTTTCCACCCATTTGAAAACTTTATTGAGGGAAGAAATATTATGTCTTTTGTTCAGGTTTATATGTCCAGGGCCTGCCAACACATAGTCAAGCTGTTAATAACTATTTGTTGGATAGACAAATAAATATATGAATGAAAAGAATAAGTACCCCGTAATGCTATTTCCCATGTATTTTATCTTTTTCAACCTCAATTTTCACCCCCATTGGCTCATCATAAGAAGTGAAAGAGCCTTCCTCATCCCCAAGGAAAAGGCTGAGCTGACTGCCCAATACTTAGGAACCAGAGGCTCTGCATCCCTAGTCAAAACAGACTTCCTGCTCTAGAACAATCTAGCCAGGAGGTAATAATGACCGAGACAACTGATAAGGCCAGGGTCAAATGAAGGCTGACTGGTTTTGAGCTATGGACAAAGCAGCTAAGATTAATTGGATTGTTTGAAACAATTCTTCATGATTGTGACATTAGCATAAAGGTTGAAAAATGTATTTGTAGATGGCAGGCGTCCTCAAACTTTTTAAATAGGGGGCCAGTTCACTGTCCCTCACATCATTGGAGGGCTGGACTATAGTTTAAAAAAAAAAAACTATGAACAAATTCCTATGCACACTGCACATATCTTATTTTGAAGTAAAAAACAAAATGGGATCAAATACAATTCACACCAATTCATGTGGCCCCTGGGCCGTAGTTTGAGGACCCCTGGTATAGGGTATGGGTTGAAGGGAACATGTCTAAATGGAAGAAAGTGTAATTAATGAAAGAATAGGGCATATTCCTGCCAACTCTAAGGCCTTAGGAACAAATCCCACAGTGGTGATTGGGATAGGGTTGCTGTTGGTCATGACAGTGGTGGTGGCAATGACAAATATCCAGGATGCTTGCCTTCTCTGTACCCGTTAAGTACTCACCAAGTTCCTAACACAAACCACCTAATTTAACCTGACAATAATCCTATGACCTAGGCATTATTTTTAATCCCCATTTTAAACTTAGGGACTTGTCAAAGGTCATACAGTTCAAGTAATTATGGTCAGGATTCAAACCTTGATTCTGCCTGATTCCAGGCCTGAGCTTTAAACTCTGTTATTTTCCTCTAGGAAGGTGACATGGAGGCACATTTCTCTTCCAATTAGGTTTTGTTTTGTGTTCATTTTATTGACATGCATTTAATCGAAGCTGCTCTCACGTTCTGAAATGTTTGAGTATTTTAGAATTTGGTAATATGTTGCTATTACATTGGCTGCCTCTTAAAAACTCATTCACTGGCCCCATTATCAGGGCCACTGAGCATCTCTTCTCCCTTCCTGTGTCTTAGTTCCATTTGGACCCCAGTCATGACATAAATTCCACATGGTACTTTGGAGAGAATTAGAAAGAGCAATGAAAATGCCTGACCCTGCAGGAAACTGCCTTTTTCTGTTGCTTTCCCAAAGTAAAGCTGTCATATAGATTTCATGCTGAACTGGCCAAAAAAGCAGTTTGAAAAATGGCTCCTAAGATTGGCAGTGGCATTGACCTGGCAGGGAGTGAGGTAATAGCTCCTCAGTTACAGATAATGCCGGAGGCCTCTGGTCGTCTTCCTGTCAGGCTGGGCCTTCATTCTGGGAAGCTCTGTGTGAAGAAGCCCCCTTCTCTGCAAACAAGACTCCTTTGACCTCATACCTTTCTTATTTATGATACGACAGACCTTCCAAGGGAGAGCAGAAACAAGCTTGTCTAAATTTAGCAGTCTGGTGAGCTCAATATGGCTTTGGCAAGAAGATCTCAATGCAAACAGCCTTGGTTAGTTGGCCAAAAATAGCAAGGGACAAAATACACTCGTTTTAAAAATAATGAACGGAAAAGGGAGAGTTAAAAGAAAAAGAGGGAGAGAGAAAAAGGAAAATAAAGATGGGAGAAAGGAGGACTAGAAAGAGAAAGAAGAAAAGGAGGAAGGAAGGAAGGAAGACAGGTGTGGAAATCAATAACTCCACCATCTAAATATCTGCCAAAAGCAGGGTCAGAAACAAAGTGGGAGGGAGAGGAGAGGAGTTCACCCAGACTCGCCTTCTCTTGAGCTCTCTAATTTCATCTCCAACACTTTGCTATGATCATAGAATACCTGATAAAACTTAAGAATAAATATTTTCCATTCATTGACACTCAATCATAGCCAGTCACTCTATCGAGCCCTTTATAGACATGATCTCGTGCGATGCCTCCAGTCACCCTCAGTCTCCACATCCACCTTTTATAGATGAGGAAACTAAGGCTCACAGAGGTTAAGTATGCCCAGCCCTGTTCTGTGCAATGTACTGTGATGCCAGGAGGTGGTGACCAAGGGCTGACCGGCTCCCCCCACAGCATACAGAGCACAGAGACTCTTCCTGGATCAAGTCCATAGGGCAGTCAGCGTTTACCAGGACTCAGCTCCTCCGCTAGCCCCCAACCAGGCCTCCCAGGCTAGCCCCATCACCACTCTGTGCAAGTCTCAGGCTGTCCCGGGATCTAGTGTCTCCAGAAACCCTATTGCTACCAGTTTTCTGTTGCTATCAAGGCTATTATGCTGTTTATGTGGGTGAAAATATGTAGATATTTCTTATGTGAAGCATCAAGTGTATTTTTTCTTCATTTCAAGGAGAATTTTTTGAGTTCTAATACACACGGTGCCTTTTACCTTGTGGTGTTGTGGAAACACAGTGGAAAAAACAATTAATACTCTTGAGTAACTGACAACCTACTGAGAAACCAATTTGTGTGTTGTACTAGAGCCCAATAGACACAACCGTAGGCACCTGTGAGCAAGGCATTCTCTGGTCCCTTCAGTTTGGGTTTTTGTTTCCATAGACTGTATATTTCAATTTTAGGTTCATAGCAAAAAAGAGGAAGATACAGAAATTCCCTATGTACTCCCCTGCCCCTACATATGTACAGGCTCCCCCATTATCAACCTACCCCCATTATCAATGTCCTAACAAATGTACCCCCACCAGAGTGGTACATCTGTTATAATAGATGAACCTGCATTGGCACATCATTATCACTAAAAGTCTAGCATCTACATTAGGGTTCATTCTTGGTATTATGAATTTCATAGGTCACTATGAAAGTTTGGAGACAGACTGTATTATGGTCCATCATTTTACTTCCAAGAAACACAGTAGACAGCATCCTTTCTGATTCACCTGTGCGAGTTTTGACTTGATTGGCGAGTTGATGTTACTGGGAGGACATTTGTTTCTGTTCACACAGATTTTATGTTTTTTGATTTTTGTGTATCTCAAAACTTTTATAATGACCCACATATAATCTATGGGTTGAACAAGTGTATAGTGACATGTATCCAACATTGTACTATCATGCGGAGTAACTTCACTGCCCTAACGATCTGTGCTTCCCACGTTCCAACCCCTCCCCTACCCACAACCCCTGATGTTTTACTGTCTCCATAGCATTTGCCTTTTCCAGAGATTCCCGTAGTCAGACTCCATTTGTAGACCTTTCAGTTTGGCTTATTCACTTAATAATAGGAATAGAGCCTACGGTGCATCTTAGCAGGGTACTGGGGAAACTTATTAAATGTAGAGTACCAATGTCTTTATATAGTGATCAAGAAAATGCCATGAAGGCTATCTGTAACAGTACGATCAAAACATTTCTGAATGTATATGAATTGTGCCCTATGATTGCACCAATGTACAGAATTATGATTCAATAAAATTATAAAAAAAGAAAGAAAATCAACACAAAGAAACTAAATAATAATAATAATCATAGTAATTCAGAACATGAATGAAAAATCTATTAGTGAGATAGATAATATAAGAAAAAACTACTTAAAGTAAAAGTCATTTAGGGAATTGCAAAATACTGTGGACAGGGCTTTTAATTTTTCTTTAATTCCAGAGTCTTACAGGGTTATGCATATTTTGGTTACATAATATGCATTTTAAATAAATGCTATAAATGTATCCTTCACCCAAAATATGTGCATTTCACTTGTTAGGTGTGCATTTATTCTACTTCTCCCTCCCCCTACTTCCAGTAGATTTCTATTGAGTTTCACTTCCATATGTACACAGCTAGTTCCAATTTAGGATGAAGTACATGTGGTCCAACCTTGCAATAATTCACTTAGAAGAACAGCCTCCTCTTCTAACCAGGTTGTTACAAAAGATACTAGATTGCCATTTTTTAAAGGCTGATTAGCACTCTGTGGTATACATGCACATTTTATTAATTCATTCATGTGTCAATGGGGACTTGGATTGTTTCCATATGTTTGCAATTGTGAATTATACTACTGTAAACATTTGAGTACAAGAGTCTTTTGAAAAAATACTGTGGAAAGTTTTAACAAAGAACTGGACCAAGCAGAAAAAATACTTTCAGAGCTTAAAGTCCAGGCTTTTGAGATATCATGTAACTCCCATAAGAGTGGCTCACATAACAAAATCCCAAAACTACAGATGTTGGCATGGATGTGGAGAAAAGGGAACACTTCTGCACTGCTGGTGGGAGTGCAAGCTAA
>CAUYON010109049.1:0-55068 GCA_963573935.1 Arctocebus calabarensis
GAATCGCTTAAGCCCAAGAGCTGGAGGTTGCTGTGAGCAGTGTGACGCCACGGCACTCTACCCAGGGCGATAAAGTGAGACTCTGTCTCTACAAAACAAACAAACAAACAAACAAAACAATAGTTTTATCATTAAAATGTGTTAATTATATAGCTTATAAATCAATTTTTCTTAAATATTGAAGCTCTGATTATTAAACTAATTAAATTGAAATCAGAAGTCTGTAGTACTCCAACTCTTAAAGACCTTAAAAATCAACATATGAAACTCTTAAAATTAATTATGGACACTTAAATATGATTCACAAGCTAAGTAGTAGATTAGTCTTATGAAACCAGTAAACTACATTCTTCCAAGTATCTCATATATCTGAAAAGGAAATATATAAATTTGATAATAATTTCAAAGGTATTTGCAAAACTCTAGAACAGAACAAATATATTATTGCCCTCAGATCATGGTCTGTGTATGTGTGTGTGAGAGAAAGAGAGCTTAATTTTATTGTAGTCTTATCAGTTCCCAAAGATAAAAAATTTAATTTTATCTCAAATTGGCTGATGTTAGATAAACGATAATTCTAAGATGATTGATTATATACTTGACTGCCCTACTTAGTGGCAAAATAATTTAGCTTGAAAGTATATGTTTTGAACAGATGACTTTATGTTGGGACTTTCCAATCTCAGCCAATCACATAAATTACTTTTTCTTGAAATTATGCACTTTTAAATTTTACTTCATCAAATTTCTAGGTCTCAGGGTCCTATCATTTCTGTATAACTCTGATCTGAGGTTTAAGGTCTATTTTAAAACCTTTAGGTTTGAATTCAAAAACCTTGATGATAAGTATCAACCAAAAAATGAATGACATGCTGATAATTTGAATTGCATATCATTCATATTTTTCTATACAATATATTTTGGAAACTTTAACCTGATCTTCTTTAATTTATTGCTTCAATAGGTTTTATACAGATAATTACTTTAATTCAGTATATGTTCAAATTGTTAAATTGGACAGTGGTTGTCCATATATTTTAGTTTCTTTTCCATTTTGGTACCTCTCCAAGCATATGTCAGATCATTCTTTGTCCATGACTATAACAAGACACTTCAGGGTCATTTTGATTTTTCTTTTTCCCAGGACATGGAAACAATGATTCTCCATAGGAACAATGATTTCTACTAATTTCTTTTAGTAGAAAATAGAATTAATAACTACAACTACATGGAAATGTATGTATAGATGTTGGTAGTAGACAAAATACTGTGCTGTTGGGCAAATTTAATGACAGAATTAGAAAATAATATTTATTTTAGGTGATGTTTCACATTGATATTTATAATTTATTGTAAACATATTATTATTGATATAAAATGCAATGTGTATCAAGATCGTGTTTACAAACATTTAAAACCTTAATTTTTTAGAATGTAAGTTGATTTGGAGCCCATATTTCAACTATCATACTCCTTTCTTATTTTACAATTTGCATATCTTACAATCTTATTCTGAAGTCACACTACTATTAAAGTGTTCCTCTGCTGCTCTGTGATACACTTATACCCTCAGGTTCTTTTGGTTCAAGAGTTCTATTTGTTCTGAAATTAAGGGGCCCAAGGCTGCTGTGATATTTTAGTTGGTATTCCTCTTATTCCTCCCTCCTACCCCACCATGGTTACAAGCTTTTCTTGAGTCAGTTGTAGCCAGACTCCATCTAGGGAGTATCTGCCATCCATCCACCAGCCATAGACCTTCTGTGGGGTGTTTATGGTCAACTGAGGGAACCTGAAGTGCTCTCTGCTTGTGAATGAAGACACACAATGAACCCTACTACTGAGTTCTTTTGCTCTGAGTTCTGCTTCATTGAAACTAAAATGCTGATTTGACCCTCATCACTGTGGGATGCAGGTTTGCTGAATTTTGTCAGGTACGAGGCAATGCTGTTTGCTAAATAGGAGAAAATCAGTCTCTACTTTGTGATACCTAACTTCTTGACGTTCAACTTGGTCTTAAAGTTTTGTGACACTGTTTTTCTCTGAGTACCATACTAGCGCTGATGGTGAGACTCTTTATTGTGGTTCTTAGTTCTCTTTTGCATACAGAAGACAGGCTGAGACTTTCAAAATAATATTTCAAATCCCAATGAACACTTTATTGGAGGTAGATACAGATTTTACAGGGATTGTAATCATCTAGTTTGCAAATAGAGAAATGTGATTTTTCCTAATTAATTTAGCTTCCAGAGCCTCAGACCTTGTGGCTTTTTAAGAAATGGGAATTCTGCTTCCCACTGCTTCTGAAATCCCTGGGAAGGGTCCAGCCAGATGGTGTGAGGAGACCACAGCTTCAGTTTTAGGTGTTAACATTATGTATATTATGCAGAGACAACTGCAAAACAGCCAGTAATTTCCCAAATTGAATTATTTGCTGATCTTTGCTTCTATCCCCAGTCAAGTTTCATAATAGAAGTCAGTGGCCTTTGAGTGGTGCTCAAACTTGAACCTGCCTCATTCACCTAGGACACTTGTTCCTCCTTTGGAGATCTGGAATCAGAATACCTCAGATGAAGCCTGAGAAGTTCTTTCAAATTCTCAGGTAACCATGTTGCTTCTGGTTCAAGAATCACACAGAGAACCATGAAGGGCAATTCCTTTCCACACAGAGCTGACAGTGAAGCTATTATTAGGAGTTTCTCCGCTGTCTTGTGGATTTTGATTGGAAAAAGACTTACCCAGAATACCTAAACTGAAGTAAAATGGGAAGGTGAATGTCAGGCCATTTGCAAATGGTAGTGTCCCAATTTAGAATCTGGGGAAAGTTCACAGTCTGCTCTGATAGTCAGTCAGCCCTTTTTGTGTCTGTTCAAGGCAAACTGAGCTCCTGGACAAAGAAAGATTTTTTTCATTCCTTTCAATTATTAACCACAGGGCTACTGCCAGAGAATCTAAGTATCAGGTCCAAAGGTCCATATTATAGTGAGTCACATTTAGTCAATTGTACATGAGTACTAGGAATTGCTTTTGAAACTTCAAGGAAAGGATATCCAGAAAAACAGAGAGCTCTATGGTCTTTTAAACTAAGTTACTATGTAAAATGAGCCATGCTACATTTTTAAAAGTCAGTAAATAGGAGACTAGAAAGATAAAAAAAACATTGCAAATTTATGTTTTCATGAGAATGTTGAACATTACTTACTTTAAAAAATTCACAGGCCTTCTTCAGGACTATTTTCCAGATAACACCACATCATTGTGATCTATGGATCTGGGAGACAGCACACTTGCTTCTTGATTGTCTCTGAGAGGGAGAGCTCACTCAGCCTCAAAGATCTCTTCCTTTCCTTTTAGCCAAACTGTGCACTCCCCGGTTAGCAGTCCCTGTCTCTCCTGACAGCCTGGAGCTCCTTTTTATTCACAGAATGATGCCAATGTCATTACTTTTCCGTTTCTGTCTTCTGTGAGCAATGGGGATCCTCCTGAGACTTGTCATCCCTATCACACAAGTCGATATTCATTTGCTTTCTTCAAGGTCCATAGCGCCAGCCTGTAATGCTCATCAGAGACAGTCTCATTGTCAGAGTGATTAAGTAGGAAGTATAATTCCTGGACTAAGAATCATTTGGCCTCTGCTCCCTGTGTGCCTACATCCTAAAGAAAATAAATAGCAATTTTCCAAATGACTATTTTCCACTTAAAAAAAGTGTGCTATTGACAATAAACCAATGCAATATAAGCCATCTAGAGTTAGGAATTACCAATTAATACTAAGGATGTGGTTAAGATTTGTATGCATTTTGTGAATAGTATTTTTGTCAATTATACTTCATTGTGTACAAACTATACAAAATGTTAAATGTGAAGTACAAGAAATATTCTTCAGAGAGGTTTCCCTTACATTTCTTTTTATCATTCCATGCCCACCAGGAACCAAGAATATATGTTAGAAATAAATAATTTATTATTTATTTGAGAATACAAAAAGTTAAGTTACGTTATTTGAATTTGTTAGGTAAAGTTCAAGTTGTAGTTGAGCCCTTCACCCAGGGGATGTGCTGTATTCCCTTACATTGTGCCCATTAGGTGAGAGCTCACCAGTCTCCCTCCCTCCTTCCTGCTCTCCTTTTGCTTCTTCCTCTTGCCCCCCTCCACTTGAATTTAATTTTGTTTTTCTGTGGGGGTGTGGTTGTTTATCTATTGATTTCACACTAATATACATTGGACACTCGCTTTTCTATTATTGTCATACTTTACTAAGAAGAATATATTTCAACTTCATCCAGGTTAATACAAAAGATGTAGAACCTTCATCTTTTTATGGCTGAATAGTATGCCATAGCCTAAATATACCACAGTTTATTAATGCATTCATGAGTTAATGGGCACATGGATTGATTTCATGTCTGTGATTTCATGATTGTGAATTGAGCTGTGAAGAACATTCTAGAGAAAATAGATTGCTTATGATAAAATTTATCCTTATGATAAAAATTTTTTTGAAATAAACATTTTTTAATGGAGAATAATAATAGTATGAGGTGATGCACCAGTTTAGTCATCTCATGCTTTCATGAACATTCATTTATAAATTGAACCAATTCTATTTTAAAATTATCAAGGTAGCTGATACCAAGAGACTTTAAAACATCATCTTACTTAAACGTATTTAAAAATGCCCCTCAATTTATAGTGCTATGGAGAAAATTCCAAAGATAGATTGAAGTATATACATGATGGTAATTAAGTTATTGTTAACATTTCATGATTTTGAGGGAACTGCTATTTCACATTCACATAAGGATGCATTGATATTCAGTAAGGACCACCCAGACCACCTGAGTATAATTTTATCTTTACCTTGCTCTAATAGAAGGTAGAATCTTCCATATTCTGCTTCCTTCTCTCTTTCTGCCTCCCTTTCTATTTGTCTTTATTCCCTCTTTTTGTCTTTCTAAGCTTTCATCTCCTTTAATACAATATGTAAAGTACTCATGTGGCCTTCTGTGCATTATTATCTGCTTATATGAAATGTTAGGTCTGTCCAATTGGGCCTTGCATCTATTCTCAGCTTGCTCAGCTACATGTTTTTGAATTACTTGTTTCTCAATTTCCATTAGCTGAAGTAACTACATAGTCTACTCTGTAAGCAATAGAAATCATTTTAAGTCCAAAAAGGGAGAGGGAGGTATATTATTAGATAAAAAGGTAGGATCTTCAAGAACTGAAATCTGGATGACCAGATGTGATCAGGAGACAATAGCACAGGGAAATCTACAGGGTAAGCTACAAAAGGTGCAAACGAGGATAGTCTTGGTGTAACAGGAATGTATGTTTAATAACCAAAAGGCTGTATTAAGCCACTAATTGAAAAATGATGTGGCTGAATATTGAGGAGGCAAAAACAAGATCAGAGGCTCTTTTGTAATTCCTCTATCTCTGAATCTGGGAAAACATCTTGAGATCTCTCCAGTCTCTTCATAGCATGGCTTTTATATCCTTCAATGAAAGTATTTTGG
This sequence comes from Arctocebus calabarensis, assembly GCA_963573935.1. Classification (NCBI taxonomy): domain Eukaryota; kingdom Metazoa; phylum Chordata; class Mammalia; order Primates; family Lorisidae; genus Arctocebus; species Arctocebus calabarensis. Next base: position 5,517 of record CAUYON010109049.1, read on the forward strand.
TTATTTAACCAAATGCAAAGGATGTTGGCCTCACGTTTTTTGAAAAGCTGATTGATTATAAGGTATCTATTTTCCTGTGATTCATTAGGAGTGAAAAGTGATTTATCATAATGAGATTATGTGGTTCCCAACACTGAGAATTCGGAGTAAAACACCAATATAAAGAATAAATTCTCATTTTCCTCTTCTTGACCAGGGGCAAATTACCTAATGCTAAGAGCCAAAATGGATGATTCATCCTCTGGTGGTAATTAGCCACTCTACTATAACCTAAAAGAAGGGGGGGAAAGTTCTTTTAGAATCTCTCAGCTGTTTTAAAATTAAGAATTCATATGATAGCTATTTATTATTATTATTATTTTTTAGAGAGACAGAGACTTACTTTATCACCTTCAGTCGAGTGCCATGGCGTCACTATGATAGTTATTTAAACTAATGGGTAGCTTGACTTTTAATGAGGCTTTATAATTAATTAATCCATTCGTTTAAAATACGGGGACTCCTAGTTTATAATTAGAGTCTCTAGTTTTAGAAGGTAAAACCAATATTTACTCCTGTACGCCCCCTACCAAAAGGCTGCCACAGACACTGGCTAGTAGATATTCATTTATCCTTACAGCAAAAACATTTTTCGTAGAGCTCTAAATCTGCAGTCTCCCAGCTGTCAGCTTGGTGGTGAACTGTTAGAATGCTAAGTGATTTGGGGTGGAGATGGGTATGTTTGAGATAAATGAAACACTATAGCAATATGAAAATGGAAATGAATTTTTCTATTTTTATGTTTCTCCGTGTATTTCTCTGCTCTGTCTTTCTGTTTCTGTATGTATGTCTCTCTTTAATGGCAGAAGGGGCAATCTGTGTTTGGTAAAATTTGTCTTAAGTTTTTGCGTTATGATTTCTTTACTGTTGTTGAGTACTATCTATCAAGCCTCTAAGAAGTACATTGCATGGATTCTTTCTTTCTTTCTTTTTTTTTTTTTTTTGTAGTTTTTGGCCGGGGCTGGGTTTGAACTCACCACCTCCGGCATATGGGGCTGGCACCCTACTCTTTTGAGCCACAGGCCCTGCTCTGCATGGATTATTCCTTTAAATCGTCACAAAATCCCTTTGAGGAAAGTATTATTATTTTTCATTTAAAAATAAAAACACTAAAGCTTAAGGAATCCTAATAACTTGTCCAAATTTATGTGCCTAATAAATAAGCTGATATTTAAAGCAGAAATATCTGACTCTAGAGCTCCTCTTTAAAATATGAAAGAAGCTAGCTTATTCGGTAGATGGCTAAACAGCTTGTCTGCATATCCAAAAGATCATAGATAGCATTCCTTAAAGATGCAATTCACAATATTTTCTTGCCATTTATTATGTATGTCTATATATGTGGTGTGTGTGCATGCAAATATTTAATTTTCTCAGAGTGCATTAGCCTTGGGGCATAAATAAGTTTATGTTAAAGGTGATAGGTCAAATTCCTCTGCCTTATGGTTTTTAATCTATGTAAATTGACTTTAGTTCCATGCCAATTTCTGCTCAACTATTTCAGAACTCCTTGATAGATTTCTTATATGTACTTAGCAACATGCTTGGGTATCGGTGACTCCATTTTTCCTCCTTCAGCCATTTTACTCCTTTTCTCTGTATCTTAAATATCTCGGTGCCTTTCTGGCCCTTTTTATGGTTTTCCTATGCACCATCCTAAAGTCTTCTGGTGCCACAATGTGAGCTTATCAGCTGTAAAGTTGGGGAAGAAGAGAGGTTTTTGGAGAATCACTGCCGTTGTTTATGCTGCGATTGTTAAAGAACCCAAAAGCTAAGTTTGTGTGTCATATTCTTAGGCACATCACATTCTTCGCAATACTCTTAGGCATGTTCCCTTATGTGTGTTGTCTGGAAACTCAACAGCCCCAAGATGTTTTTAAGATAATCCTGGGGTAGCAACTTCAAAATTTGATGATACTAGAATTCTTTCTAGAAATGTAACAAATACAGATTTCACAAAATGCAGTTTAACACTAATATTTTTTTTTAAGACCTTATCAAGCAAAGGATTTATGGTTTGTCTCTGAAACAAATGCTTCTGGCAGTTTAATCTTTAAGAATAGCTTGTAGCTAATGAAAGAAACTATTTTAATGGGTGCCCAGACAATTAATTATTCTACCTCAAACATTATCTTATGGGTCAGATTTGCAATTATTTCCTGCATTCCTTAGATTTTTTTTCCCATGTGTACCTAACAAGGGTTTTAGATAAGACCTTGATCTATCCTTTCTGTTGATGGGAAGGCTCATTTTGAGGGAAAAAAGAAAAGCAGAGAGTCCAATATTCTGAGCAAATGATCCCCAGTAGCTCACCAAAGATATTATAACTATTCTCCATTATTTAGATAAAAAAAATGAAGGTTTCATCTTTTTCATATAAGCATATGAACAGTTCTTGAATACATGCATAATCTTAGTGGACGAAGAATATTATACTATAAGGAAACATTTGATGCACCCTGTTGTTGTTCCTCATGTGAAGTGTGTCTCTGTGTGGCCCTCCCTCTCACATGTAAAACCTCAGACTTGCCTTTACTTTTCTCACCTATTATCTCCTTCTAAAAATAGCCTCTTTCTTCTTAATCTTGAGCCTAATTAAAAATCTTCTCATTTAAACCTAAATCCCCATAGTAGCTTCTTAATCTGTTAACTACTGACTTCCTACTCACTTTAGCAGATTTATCTTTCTAAATCACCAGTTTTGTCAAGTTGCTCCTTCGATCAGGTTTCACCTACAGTTTCCCATTGAGTACAGGCTAATCCAATAGGTAGGACTGCTTAAAGAACCTACTTAATTTTCCCTTTTCTTTCCTCCAAATATAAATTTCTCTGAATCCTTATATGGTGCCTCTATTCCGTACATGGAACATTTCTCCCCAAATGAATCATACTCATTGATGAAGCCGATCTTCTTCTTTGTGTCTGTATACCATCCTGTCCTTACTTTGTCATTTCATCTATCCTATTCATCATTTATTGTGGTCAGTTGAAAAATGCCTCTCCCCAAAATGTTCATGTTCTAATCCCAAGAACTCATGTACATGTTACCTTACATAGTAAAAGCAATTTTGCACATGTGATTGTGTTAAGGACTTTGAAAAGGGGTCATTAGCCTGGATTATCCAAACCTATCCAAACTAAACTCCAGCTGATTACATGGGTTCATAAAAGAGGAGAACTTTTCCTAGGTTATAATCACAGTCAGGAGGAGATGTGAGGATAAAGATCAGTCAGAGAGATTCAAACTTGCTAGTCTTGAAGGTGAGGGAAGGGGCCATCAGACAGGATGTAGGGAGTGTCTCATCACTAAAAAGAATGAAATAGATTCTCCCTTAGAGCCTTTCAAAATATTGCAGCCCTGCAGACATTTTTATTTTAGCCCAGTGATACTTATTTCAGAACTAATTTTATGTTGTTTTAAGGCACCGTTTGTGGTCATGTGTTAGAGCAGCAATAGAACTCTAGTACATCTATTAACTTAGTTTCTTTCTCAAATGGACTTTCAGAATTTTTTTTTTTTTTTGAGGTCAAAACTGAGAAGCAGAGTTCTAATAGCCATTCTTCCCTTTATCCTTAGAAACAGAATCTTGATTTTTTTTCAAGATTGCAGCAATCCCAGCTTCCTTTGTAGTTAGAGGGGGCCATGGGACTTATGGGAAATCTTCCAAGAAGATTTATGTAGCTCAGAAAAACGACTCTTATCTTTCACCTCCTTCTTTCTTCTGCTGGATGACTGAAGTTCCCTCAGCCATTCCAGAGTGTTACATCTCTGAAGATTAATAGTCTCAACAGACAGGTGTATGATGGAGCTACAGAGCCACCATACTACTTCAGACCTTTTTACTTAAAGAGGGAAAAAAATAAAAATAAACTTGTCTTATTTAAGCCTCTTTATGTTTTATTCTTTCTATAAAGATGCCTAATGAATACTAACACATACTGATTGCTGATGCTCTTGCTCCAGGAGCAGTGTCTGGCACAGAGTATTTGCTCGATAAAAATGCTTAATGGATAGTAGTCCAAACTCTCTTGTACCCAAAGCCACTCACATTTCAAGACTTATATCTCCATAAACATGTTATATAATTTTTGTTTTAATTAGGCTCAATCTAACCTTCTGTAGTGAGTTAAATCACTATGCATGGGGTTCAAAATCCATGTCCCTAGAACCTGAGTATATGACCTTATGCGTAAAAACCATTGCAGATGTAATTAGCTAAGATGAGGACATACTGGATTAGAATGGGCCTTAAACAATGATGGGCATCCCTTATATGCAGAGGAGAGGACCCGCAGACAAGGGGAGTGATAAATGACTAAGACAGAGATTGGAGTGATGAAGCTACAAAACCAGGCAAGACCAAAGATTATTGGAGCCATCAGAAAGAGTCAAAGTCAAAGAGCAATCCTTGCTTAGAGCTTTTGGGGGCATGACCCTATTGTCTCTTTAATTTCAGATGTCTACCCTATAGAACTGTGAGAGAATTACATTTCTTTTGTTTTAAGACACCCAATTTGTGGTAATTTGTTACGGGAACTCTGGGAAATCAATACATCCTCCTTTGAATGATACATGCAACATGCTTATAGTAGTTGTCATAAATGCTCAAATGTCAGGCTTTATTATGTATGATTACATTCTATACTGTTTTCTGATACTGAGCACTAACTCTATAAAACTCCATTCTTTTAGCTGAAATTGTTTTCAGGTATAAGACCCTAAGGTCCTCAAAAGCAAACACTGTAATTTACACTCCTTTATCTCCCATCCCCTTTGCTTGACATATAACACGGTGCTGGGCCTGGGGAGGGCAGCAGCTTTTAGGAAAGAAATATTCACTAATGATTGTGTTCTTAATGCCTAGAACTTTCGAAGTGGTTATATGCTTGGGGAATTTGGCCAAGAATACTTCCTGTGACAGAAAACTAGATGGGAATAAGTCTTGAGTTTTTCTAGACACCAGCCAAGTGAGGAGTCTCAGATGCTGCAGAGAGCATTCGTTGGTTGATTTTTATTAGTTATTACTTGGGGGAGGGGTTACTGTCAAAGAGTATTTTCCATTTGTCTATAGAATAAGTGCTTTATCTACTTAAAAATCTGTGATAGTCAAAATACAAAGAAGCCTATTAGAATATCCACATACAGATATTACAAATGAGAATAGAGCCTGAGGTAGCGGGTGATTTTTCTGTAAAGTGAGCACATTTCCCATTTTTGAACTCCCTTGTCGACACTCCTCAGCTGTGTTACTGAGAGGCAAACTTTTCAAACTTCCTTGCCTTCTTTTGTTGGGAGACTTTGTGCCTCTAACGTGCTTTCAGGCAATCCTCTTTCTAGAAATGGAAACCAAAAAATGTTTTTAAGGTGTTGGTGAATGCCACAGTCATCTTAAGAGTCACAGGTAAGAAATTCTAGATTCCCCCATAAAGAGACATGGAAATGAATGGATTTAATTGAACAACATTTCTGACTATTGGAGCTATATGGCATGTGAGGACTACCCAGTGGGATGTTTGTATTACTTCTTAAGGTCAGAGATTTTAAACTAACTAACATTTGTCCTCTGCTAAATAAGTTCCAGGCAACTTTCTCATTGCTTTGTATATTTTAACTAATTAGATCCTTTTGATAGCCAATGAAGAGGTCTTATTTATTATTCTAATTTCATAGATCAGGTAACTGAAACACAGGAGTGATATATGAATTCTTCTAGGATCTGCTTTACCTTCTCCTCTCCCAATCAGAGTCAGGCCATTAACACTTGCAAAATGTGTTTAGCTACTTTACTTTTCTGCCTTCAATGTCCTCGTGTAAAATGCCAGATATCTTTGTGAACAGTAATTACTAAGTGTCATTTTTGCCCAGAAGGATCTTAATGGATCATATAGATCTTATCTTCCATACGATTGAGTAAAGGAAGTGGAATTGAATGTGCAGATTAACTAACACACAAATTGATATGTATTAAGATTTATAATAGAGGCAGCAGCACTGCCCCGAATTTTCAGGGTGGAGGCAAAAGTACAAACAGAGGTTCACATGTCAGATGTTGAGACTAAATATCCTTGTAATCTCAGCACTATGGGAGGCTGAGGAGGGAGAATTGCTTGCGTTCCAGAGTTAAGAGACTTTCCTAAGTGAGAGTGAGACCCCAACTCCTAAAAAAACGAAAAACCCAGCCGGGTGCTGTAGTGAGCACCTGTAATCCCAGCGCCTTTGGGAGGCTGAAGCTGTGGGATGCCCACAGCCTGAGTCTGAGGTTGCAGTGAGATACGATGTCATTGCACTATGCCCAGGGCATAGGGTGAGACTCTGTCGCAACAACAACAACAAAATAAATAAAATAAACAAGGAACTAATGCTAATTTAAATATGGCCTAGCCTATTTTCTTAGCAGACATATTTCTGTAACATCCTGGAGGATCAGAGTCAAAGTTAAAATCCTTAGACTTCTTTGAGTTTCAGCCCAGAATTGAAGGAGGACCTGTACTAGGTCCCTGACTTCCACACTGTTTTTACCCTGGCTCCCAGGTTGACCTACTTTTCTTTCCACTTCTATCTCGGTCCTATAATAGAGGGAACTTGAATGCCCAAGGAAGAAACCTTGCCTAGCAAAACTATCACTGTTGAGATCTCTTGCAATTAGGATTGTTAGATTAGCAAATAAAAATAAAATACTTTGAGTGAAATATGAATTTCTGATACAAAACCAATTTTTTTTTTTGGTATAAATATATCTCGCATAACATTGTGTTATGATTCTAAAATTGCAATTTAACTAGGCATCCTATATTTAATTTATCAACCCCACTTACAAATACCCACTGGCCAAACTTTGAAGCCACTGGTACATATTCTGATGGTTGTATCCACCCCTCCACTGGGACAGATTCAGATCAAGGCCCACACAAATCCCAGAATGCTCTTGGGATTGCAGAGCATTTTGTGGTCTAGAGTATGCAGAGTGTGATTTAGTAGATAAGGGGGATGTGCCCTTTGAAGAGGGTCACCCATGTTTCCTAAGTATATGAATAAGAAAAGAATGGACAAAGAAAACAAATTTGTTTACTGGAAAAAAAAAGTTGTATACTGACTAGTGGGATCTCCAAAGAAATCACGGAAGAAGTAACATCTGATGTGAGTATTAAATAATGAAAAGAATTTAGGCAGGCTGAATTAAGAAAGGGCATACAAGATGGACATATTTCACTTATATTTTACTATTCTTTAATTTCAAACACACCAAGCTCTTCTCTTATGTGTTTTTTAATTTCTTTGCCTTTAATGTGTATAAACATTAGGTGAATTTATTTTCTTTTTGGTCATGAAGGTGACTTGTAGGATAATGAGAGTCCTATATTTTCCTGTTGAGTATGTGCTGATTTGCTCTATGAGACACAATGCAGAGCCCTAGAAATGTAGCTGTTTCACTGAGCTAGGAAGGTTAAAAATTAGTATAGGGCAGCACCTGTGGCTCAGTGGGCAGGGCGCCGGCCCCATATACAGAGGGTGGCAGGTTCAAACAGTCCCTGGCCGAACTGCAATAAAATAGCTGGGCGTTGTGTCAGGCGCCTATAGTCCCAGCTACTTGGGAGGCTGAGGCAAGAGAAATGCCTAAGCCCAGGAGTTGGAGGTTGCTATGAGCTGTGATGCCACTGCACTCTACTGAGTGCAATAAAGTGAAACTCTGTCTCTACAATAAAAAAGAAAAAAATAATTAGTACGGGGATACTATTAGGATTTAAAATGACAAGATCCTGGGGCACCGCCTGTGGCTCAAAGGAGTAGGGTGCCAGCCCCATATGCTGGAGGTGGCAGGTTCAAACCCAGCTCCAGCCAAAAAAACTGCAAAACAACAACAACGACAACAATAATAATAATTTGACAAGATCCTAGAGTAAAGAGAGGACTAAAAAAGTGAGCCAGAAGTTCTGAATACAAGTGAATACAAGTTATTCTCAAGGCTAGGTCAGAGGTGCTCAACCTGTGGATCGCAACCCCTTTTTAACAATGAAAATACATTGTGACATTAGCAAGGTTGAGAACTACTGCCCTAGGTTATATATGCTTTGGATTAGACCCAGAAGCCAAGCAGAGAACTTGCTAAGAAACTAAACATGTAAGGAGAGAATTTACTAGTTTTATGGTACCGGGGGACAAAAATTGGAATAGAGGGCCTGCCAAGGGAGAAGCTCTGGTAGACATCCAGGCATTCAATTAAAATCCCAGAAGAGCTATCCTTTAAGAAGAAAGATAAAACAGAAATAGACTATCCTTTCCCAAATCAAAGTGATCTGTTCATTCTCTATCTGCTATTCAGAAGAAAATTAGACCTTCTCTAGAGGAAGATAACAACCATCCAGTGGCAATTTATTTTTATACATTTTTTTATAGGTGACAATCTTAAGGGGTAGGGAGTTAGGTATTCTATGGAGAAACTATAACTCTCATACACTGCTAGTAGGAGTGTAAGTTGGTACTAATCCTTTAAAAAGGAAGTCCAGCACACTCACTGGAAGGAGGAACATATATTTATTAAAAGATATATATTAGAATGGTCATAGAAGTTCTATTCATAATAGCCAAAGATTGGCAACAAACAAAATGCCCATAAAATGAAGAATGCATAAATGTGACATAATCATACAGGGTAATTTTATATAGCAGTGAGAATGACTGAACTACAACCTGACAAATTTAATGTCAAGTGAAAAAAAAACAGACAAAAATACTGTATGATATTATATATATATATATATACACACACACACTATATATGTACTATATGATTCCTTGTATATGAAATAAAAATAGTCACCATTAAACACTGATGCTAGCAAAATAATAGTTGTCTTTGAAGAAAAAGACAGGTAGTAGGCATGAAGGTGGCTACCATAGGGCTGGTAATATTCTATACCTTTGCCTGGGAGATGAGTATATGGGTATGTTTACTAGTGGCAGTTTATCAAGCTATATAAATCAAGATTAGTGCACCTTTTATATGTGTGCTAGACTTCTATTTTTAAAGTATTTACACAAAAAGAAAATTATATATCTGGTATTCAGGATCTTGCTAATGTAGAATTAATATAATAGTTTGTGTTTTGGTACTCTTCTATTGAGCTCAATTTACAAAATAGCTGGACTTGAAGTACCATTTCTTACTGTCTTCTCAAATTTTTATCCAATACTCACCCTGTGGCAATAATGTTGCTAAGAGAATATAAAAATAACCAAGACATGTTCAATACCTAAGTAGCATTAAAACTATCATGGGAGGCAAGTAAGAACAGGTGATTTTAAATTAATAAGGTGCACTTCATGTGGAAATAGAAACAATATGCCATGGAATGTAGGAGAACTTGCCGAAGGCATTGCTAAAGGAAGGAGAGGCATGAGTAAAGACATGGGACCCTAAAAGCTGAATTTATAAGCAGCTCAGAAATGCTGGAGCATAAATTTGAGAACATTGGTGGGGAAAAATGGGTGGCATGATAGTTAAGGCCCAGGCTATGGAGAACCTTAGAGATGCTATGTATGCCTATTCAGGATACTGAATATATACTTGGACCATATCTAATGGACAGCATTCACAGTGAACACACCAGAACCTTGAGCAGTCACATGGCTAACCTCATAGACACTCAGAAAAATACACATAAAGATATGCACTGGCATACATTCTTTTGATAGCACAAGAGTTTTCTTTTGATTTTTCATTTCATATACATGGAATCATATAATATATATTATTTTGCTTGGCTTTCTTCATTCAACATTACATTTGTGAGATTCAGTCAGTCATGGTTCAATCATTCTCCCTTCTATATGGAATTATACTCTATGATTATGTCACTTTTATGTCTTTTACTCTTGGTGAGCATTTTGTTTGTTGCTGATCTTTGAATAGAACTGCTATCTCTACACCAGTATACTGTCTTTTCCTGGCATCCACTAAGGTTTTTTTTCCCCCCATCACTCTTGGAGGGCCTGGTTTCCCTACCTCAAATGTGACATGGTCACTTAATCTGCAGAACAAGGTGCAGGGTTGGATGTGGAGTATTAGTGTTGCTGAAGCATGTGCTCTGGACCTCCAACATGTGGGAGAACGAGAAAGTGCATGCATACCTATGTATGTACATTACTGGCTCTTACCAGTCAGGACCCTGGAAAGCTCCTATGAACTAGACCTGGCCCAGATGAGAAGGTGATTTATGTAGTAGAGACTTCCCCAGATTCCTCAGAGTCATTGCTTATTCTAGATCAGGTTGTGCAATATAAGCACACTTTTATTTTTTCAATTTAAGAATGGCAAACCTTCTTTAATTTATACCAGCAGTTCTCAACCTGTGGGTTGTGACTGTATTAACTGTATTAAAGGGCCACGGCATTAGGAATGTTAAGAACCACTAATTTACACAAAAGCATCCTATAGGTAGAGGCAGTTCATCTTGTAAGCCTTGTCAAGAATTTTGAACTTTGGCTTAAACATATTGTAAGAAATTGGATTAGTCTTTGGAGAATGGTTTTAGTATAGTAGAAAAAGTAGAAATTAAATTGCAAAGGGTAGAAAACTGAGAAAAAAGAAGAGATAATAATAAAAGGCCATCTTCTGAAGTTGCACTGTTGGTAAGAGAAGATAATCTAAGTCTTCTGGGTTGGGTTCCAGCTTTCCCCTGTGTTTGTTTTATTTGGGGCATACATTGAAGGTAATCAAAGAGCCAAATATTAATATCAGAAGGAAATATTGTGCAGTTGATTTAGAGAGAAGAGAGGATAACTAATGAAACACTTCCTGGAAGTATTAGCAAGATTGGGAAGATAGTGCCAATAATGGTGGTGCCATGGATGATTATTTTAATGTCATCTTCCATTTATGGAATTCTGTCAATGGGTTATTTTGAGGGGAAATGTTTTCATTTTATTATTTATTTATTTATTTATTTATTTTGCAGTTTTGGCTGGATCTGAGTTTGAACTCACCACCTCCGGTATATGAGGCTGGCACGCTACTCCTTGAACCACAGGTGCCGCCCTTTCATTTTATTTTTTATTTCAGAATATTACAGGGGTACGTGTGTACACATGTTTTGGCCACATGAATTGCTTTTGTACCGTTTGAGTCAAAGTTATGAGTATACTCACTAACCAGATAGTGTGGACTCTATCCATCTACTGTTCGCTGATGGGTTTTCCCTTATAAGGAAGCTGCTGCTTATGTCTGGCTGCTTGTAGAATTTTCTCTTTCATTTTGACTCTGGTCAGGTTGGTTGATGACTCTGTATCTTGAAGATGTCTATTTGCTATGAATCTTCCTAGTGTATGATAATCATCTTTTGTCTGGATATCTGGATCTCTGTCAATACCAGGGAAGTTTTCCTCAACGATTCCCTCAAATAGATTATCCATGCTTTCAGCACTTTCTTTTTCTCCCACTGAGATACATATAATTTGTGCGTTTGTTCACTTCACATTGTCCTGTATCTCTCTGAGTGATTGTTCTGAATTTTTTGTTCTCTGCCTGTTTAGCTCATGAGACTTGTCTTCAAGTTCTGAGATTTTTTCTTTTCCTTGGTTTAATCTGTCACTGAAACTTTCTGCTATCTTTTGACAATCTCCAAATGACTCTTTCATTCCTTTAAGTTCTATTATAGCCTTTCTAATTTTGTCTAGTTTGTTAGTGACTTTTTTATTAATTTTCTGAAATATTTTGGGGATTCTTTTTGTTGGTTTTCCACTTTTTCAATTCCATTCCTCTCCTATGTATCCATATTCTGAATTCCATTTCTGCCATTTTGACAACTTTCTTGAAGTTGGAATTCACCGCTTTAGCTCCATTATGATTCCTTGAGGGTATTTGATCTGTTTAGATTCTTTATGTTACCAGGTTTTTTTTTGCTAATTTCTTCTCATCTGAGACCTCTTTTCTCAACTCAAAGCTAACAGGTTTGCAGGGCCCCTGTTTCTTGCTGAGAACTCTCCTGCCTAATTAGAGTAAGAGAAGGTCATTAGATAGTGCTCCCCTCCCCACTCCATATTTTCATGTCAAAGGAGGGGTATGTGACCTAGATACCTGTCACACTGTTCTGATTTGTTCTGCTCACCTAGGGTTACCACTAAAGCCTGTACTGAATTCTGCTTGGGTTGGGTGTTGAGTTGTTCACAGATAGTTGTAAAATGTTAGAGTTAGGAGCTGGGCTGGCATTATAGGGGTTGCCCAGGGTCTCCCCACAGAAGTAGCAGGAGAAGCTGGATGAGATTGTCATGGGTTCTTGAGCTGTGGGCATTTGCTCAAACCACATCACAGTGTACATATGTATCAGGGGCTTGAAGCTTAGGAAGGCATTGGACTTTGGAGCAGTTCTCCTGGCCCCGCTACAGTGGTGGAGACTCTGCAGCGGGATGTTGAAGATTTAGTGCACTGCTGGAGACTTGGGGATGGTTTCTCCTGCCTAGCAGAAGTTCTGGAGCCACAGAGGCAAAGTCTTGGGCTTTGGCAGTCTGAGAACATCAGAATCAGTATGGGAGAGGAGCTGTAAGCAGAGCTTCTGAGCCAGAAGCAGAACCCTGCAGGTGACAGGACCAATCTGCTCTGGAAGGCAAGGTCAGGGCTGAGTAGGCAGGAGGCAAGTTAGGGCCTGGAAGTTGGAGTTGGGGCCAAGCAAGTATCAGAAGTAGCAGGCTATTCCACAGGCTCAGGGACCCCACAGATACCAATCAGTTGGGAAGAAGTCAGGTATGGCAGGCCAGGAATTCCAGGGTTCTCCATGCCCCACCCAAGACCTGGTGAAGTGGTCACCCAGAGCTGCTTATGTTGGAGCATGCTTTACCCCAGTCAGTTCCCTTATTCAGATCCCATTGTGCTCTAGGGAAGAAGCACTTAGCTTCCAGCCACAGGGTATAGCTCAGGGAAGGCACAAATCACTCCACTCCCCACCCAACTCAGTGCAGACCTGGCAAGGTGCACCCGAGAGCTCAGAATAGTTTCATCTGCTGCCCAGTCTCTACTGAGTCTGTTGCCCATTACAATGGTTTTGCACAGACTTAAGGCTGGTCCCCAGTCTGACCAGGTAGTGGTCTGTGTGGGTGGTGGGAGCCATCTTACTGTTCAGGTCACATGGTGCTAACAGGATAAGTATGGCAGCCCATCAGTCTATTTTCCTAATATTCTCCACTTTTTCTCTCATCTTGTTATGTTTCTCACCACGTCACCTTATTTTTTTCCACTCTGAGTGTCCTATGTTGTTTCTCTGTGATTTCACTATTTTGTATTAGAAGTGATCTGTATGTAGGCAGCTGTCTACACCTTTCACTTCTTTCCTTGGGAGCAGCATGCAGGCAGGCTGCTTATAGCCCACCATTTTTTTCTCTCCCACCAGTGGAAAATTTTTTGAGGAAAATACTAATATTCTCATCTTGCAGAAGAGAAAAGGAAGCTTAGAGAGGTTAAATAACTTGTCCAAGGCCACACAGCCATGAATTATCAGATTTTGAATTTAAATCCATCTCTCCCTGATGGTAATGTCCATCCCTTAATCATCAATATGCACTGTCTGACATAAATCAAGCATATAGCTAGATTGGGTAGGTGGAAAATCATTTCATCCTCAAGAAAGAAAGAAATGGAACAAGCTTACTTACTCCAGCATCCTTCCTCTATTTTAGGAAGATATTATATGTTACAAAGAATCGTAGTGTGATAATTTTTGCCATTTGAGATATCTTAATTTCCCTGTTCAATATTTAATTCTTTATCTTTAATTTAATTGACAAGGATATACACATATAATTTTTAATTGGTATGCCCATATACTTTATCTACTAAACCAAGAAAATTTTGAAAACAAAACAGAACATTGTTAATACAAATTAAACTAAAAAGACATAAATTAGGACTGCCCAAGCACACCTTGTATTAATTGTTAACACTCACAGCTATTACATATACACAGGGTGATAAGGATTGAATTGGTATGATTGATGTTGCTTAGTTTACAGATTCAAAACATATTTTGTCTCGAAGAAATTGATGTTACTTTCATAAAATCTGTGTCAATAACATCTGTATTTTACGTAACTAATGTTTTTCATTGGTCCAAAAAGACATTCTCAGAATTATGTTGCAAATTAAATGGAACCTCTCACAAAAATCCTCTTGGCCAATTTCTTCACTCGATCAATTTAATCTCCTTTTGAGGGACCCATTTTACCTAACATTTGAAGTTACCTATATAAAACAACCCTGATACCTTGAAATAGCTTCTAGGAAGCCAAATACATTGTAGAGCCCTTAAGACCTATTTTGACTTGTAAATTGTGCAGTATGAACACTTAAAAAAATTCACTACATAGGATCTCTTTTCATGGGTTTATCCTAAAGCTTTCATATTTTAACCAAAATTAATCAAATCAGCAAAGAAGTTTAATAAAATTCTTATTTTGTGCCATAGCCTAGTATTTAGATAATTTGCTAAATAGTTCTATTGCAACATCAGTATGTATATCAAAAGTGTCTCCTAAAACACATTCACTAGGTAGAGATTCTCAATCCATTGTGACTACATCATAGCTTGCTAATAAAACTTGTGTTTGTCTTACTGAATGTTCATCATATGTATTATGAGATTTATTAAAATTCTTTTCCCTTCATTTCTGTTTCCAAAGTGTGGGTTGCAATATGTGTGCAGGACAGACTACAAGGTGCACTACTATTTCTCAGCTTTTCATTGTATCTTCAAATTTCCTTTACATGCACATTAAAGCAGTGCCATAATGATATAGTTTTTTGTACATGTAGGTACACTGTGAATGTTGAAGAAAACACATAGATTTTCACATCTGAAAGAACCGGATCAGAATTATGAATCCATTTCTCAGTAATATATGCTCTTGGGCAATCTTTGTGAACATGTGTTCTTGCAGCTAATGTAATAATAACATCTGTTTTATTAACATCTGGTCCTAGCAGTATGCATTGGGTATCTCAGTGAAACTATTTTATTTGTTTGGATTTAGATTTTGTGTGTGTGGCTCCTCTCATCATGAAAAAAACATAGTTCTTCAAATGCTTTCATTAAGGGTGCCCTTCCTGGGGTGGGGTGGGGGGACCTGTGCCTCAGTAGGTAGGGTGCCATCCCCATATACTAAGGGTGGAGGATTCAAACCCAGCCCCAGCCAAACTGCAACAAAAAAAATGGCTAGGTGTTCTGGCATGCGCCTGTAGTCCCAGCTACTTGGGAGACTGAGGCAAGAGAATTGTAGGAATTGTAGGTTGCTGTGAGCTATGATGCCTCAGCACTCTATTGAGGGCAATCAAGTGAGACTCTGTGTCTAAAAAACAAAGGGGTGCCCTCCCCCTTGTTTGTCACAGTATTGCTCTCACCGTTTTGACTGTAAGACCAACCCTTTCTTTGATGCCATGAGGTAAACAGTGTATATTTTTTCTCCTAAGAGATCATTAGCACAAATCCCATCCATGGAATCTCGGATTACAATGCACTTTATCACCAAGTCATCATACTTAGCATGTCATGTGAAAAATGAAGCATTCAACATATTAAACAAGGGTGTCTGTACAGGTAAGTCAAAAGAGACAGCAGACGTGCACTAGAGAGTGTTCCAGAAACCGTGCTGTGCCTTATAGCACAACTTATGGTTGCTCGATCAAGAAAGTTGAGAGTCTTAGAAAAAGGGATAGACGAGTATCCAGGATTATAAGAAAGGCGCCATGGGAGCTATGGATAAGGACTGTTTGCTAAATGTAGAAAAATTTCAGTATTTTAACAATTACTATGGCCATTCTGGGTCATATCAAAACCCCAAACCTCTCAGGCTCTCTATTACAATCAGATGTTTGTTGTCGTAAGAGATGTATATTCCCTACTTTGATGTCATTTCTCTGACCCCAAGCTCTCTATAGTGCCCTCAGAGACTCTCAGTCATCATCAGAGAATCCTCCTTCTCCTCATAACTTTCAAAATATTCCCTTCCTGCTCGCATTCCCCCAGAGACTCAGGTTCTCCTGCAGTCCTTTCACATGGAAAGGTTTCCTCTATTTCTCTCAGATGTGCCTCATATACCACAGGGCCTGGTAGGCTAGGACAGCTCCCGTCTCCTCATGCCTTTTTCAAACAATTTTCTTTCCTCATACCTCAAATGTTCAGCTTCTTTGAAGTGACTGAACTTGGATTCGACTATCCACTGGGCCTTCAGCATATATATATCAGTGTATATATATGCTGATATATACTGACTGAGGACTTACACCTATGTGTCATGCTTTAAAAATGAGACAGTGTTCAATTTTTTCCTCTCTGCAACTATTCTTGTTATTATTCTCGGTAAGTTAGCACAGATCATCTGCCCAACGTCTAGGCGACTCTCCATGTTGCCCTTCTCATTAACCTTCCCTTTCTCCATTTTTTTTAAATTTCAATTTACCTTACCACCATTACCCAGTTTCTCAGGCCCCAAGCTGAGGTGTTATCCTTGGTTTTTCCTAGCACTTTCCATACCACACCACATATCCAACTTAAAGCAGGTCAGCTCTACCTACCAAATATCACCTTTCCAATATTTTGAATCTCATTGTCTGTCATCACCACTGCCGTCACCTCTTCTCTGGTCATGCAATAGCCTCATCATCTTCCTGTTTCTGCTGTTGTCCCCATAAAGCCCACTTCCCACTCGATAACAAGAATGGACTTTGAAAAATGTAAATTGTATTTTATCAAATGCCATTTAATCATCTACAAGGTTCTCTATGATCAGGTTCCTGCGCACTTCACTCATGTTGTTGTGTTATTCACTAAGTTCTTCGTCACTTCTGCCTTGGTTCTGTTAGCCTAGCATGTGCTTTGCCAATGTCTTTAGTAGCCCCTTCTTATGATATCAGATGTCTTCAAATATCACCTTCCTCTCCTATAAAAAAGGAAGCTCTCAGCGACTATCTTTTAACCTTGTTTTATTTTCTTAATGATATTTATCAATAACAACTTTAAAAAAAATGCATGTACTTCCTCAAAATACTTCTGGTCTGCACGAATGGAAACATCATGATGGCAAGAACATCAGATATTTTATACACGTAATCTCAGTGCCCAGGACAGTGACAGGATCAGAGGATAACTTAGTAATATCTGTTGAATAAATGAATGAGTACAAAGACACAATGAAATCTTGCATGTGAAGGGGCATAGAAAACGCTGGCATTCAGTGACTTCTACTATTCTCCTGCTAACTAGGAAAGTATAAGTGTGACAGTAATTTTGGCTGTTACTTTGAATATTACAATACAGCACAATATTGAAAATAAAAATCCTCAGTCCAAAGAAATATATTTGTTTGATATTAAAAGATCTATGGCTTCCAGAGATCAGATATTTCAGCAAAGAACATAGAAAATTATTGAGCAATTAGTTTTGAGGGTAGGCCTTGGGTACTCTGAGAGGGTACACATGAGTGGAAACCAACCCGAGGCTCTCCTGTTTACCGATTTTTTGCTAGATATCACTAAACGAGTCCAGAGGTAGGCAGTTGGAAAGATGTGGAATCTGCTGCCAAAATGATCACAGTGTAGAGGAAGAGAAGAACATATAAGCCAAACATTCAAGTGTCGTGTGAGCAAAACCTCAGTGGAAGGAACAGTTAATGTTCAGGAGCCCTGGAGAAGATGAATCTGAAAGATGGAGACTGATGTGTGCATTAGAACAAAGCCAGATGAACCATTCGCACCAAGGAAAGAGTGAGGGAAAAGGTGGACAGATAATCTAGTATGTGAAAGTCATGGAGATGTAGATGGGTGTGGTATGTTCAGTGACCCAAAGCCACTTGTGTTATTATTATCATTCCATTATAATGATTTCATTATTCCATTATGTTATGGAATATAACTTAAAAAAGAACACTTCTGGAAGAAGCATCTAGAGACACAGACCAAGTCCTGACTTTATTAAGTGGCACATAGAGGCTATTGATAATTCTTCCTATTTTTTCTCTTTGTTCTCTCATTGAAAATACTGAATCAGGGAGCTGTACTTTCACTGAAGCACTTTTCAGATTAAACCCAATTAAGTTCTTGAGTGAAGAAATTAACCTCTTGAATATAAAATTTCCTTTCATCTTATTTCTCCATTGCTTCAAACAATTAAGACATCAATGCCTGTTGTTTTATGCTTAATATCCATTCTTTTAAAAAGTATTATTTATGTCAAATATGTTGAGAAGCACTGATATATATGTGCAACTGTTTTTAATCTATGAGGATTGACCTTCTTTTTGGGTGAACAGCTAAAGAAAATAATTATATGTTCTGCCTTTGAATATTCATTTCTTTATTTTCACACTTAATACAGATATGCTGTATATTGTAAATTATATATTGTTTTTCACAGCTTCACTGATATTATATGTTACAGATTCAGTGTTTACTATAAAATCCTATGAGAAAAATGTGATGTCTCATATTTCATGTTCTTAAATCTTAACGTTTAGTGTTTTAAATTTATCAGTGGAATTATTCTGGTTTTCACTACAGGTATTTTAATTTGCTTTAAATTGTGCCTCTGTTTCCTTTTCTCCAAAAATTTTTGTTTTTTTTTAGGTTTTTTAAATGTCAGTAATGTGTGCTTCCTGAATGGTTTTTGAGTGCTAAATTGGACTAATGTTACAAAAGTTGGGAATCCAAACTTAAAAGCCAATAATTTATATGACATGATGCTTATTATGTCTATATGGAATCATGTTCAAGAATAGAATTAATGTATTCTTAATTCAAGTAAATGATGTAGTTCGATAATTGGATTGTGTACATTATCACTATAACAGGATGATGGGTAGGTCACATTTCCCAAGGACTGATTAGGTTATCAACTAAATAGATAAACAGTGAATATCCAATTATGTGACTCCCTAGAATTAGTCAAAATTTTTCATTAATGAGCTGTGGGAGAGAAAAGGAGAGAGGCAAGCAAACATGCTTTCATTGAAGAGCATAAAGGATTCTTCTCTAGATATTTAACAGCACAGTTGTTGTATTTTTTTAAATCTCTTTAATGGTTTTGAAATCTAATTTTGGAACCTCAGTGCCACTTTAACTTTGATTTAAAAAATGAGAGACTAGTCAGAGAACACTGCATCAATAGTAAGAGATGGGAAACTAATGTGGGATGTGTATGTGTGTGTGTTTGTGTTTGTATCAATGTCTATCTCTGTGTGACTATGATAAAAGGCACAGCTAGGTGGAAACTGAGTTTTCAACCTGCCCAAACAACTTGCATTATTCACATATAAAAGTTGTGCTCCAAATGAAAGCATGGAGTCATTCTTATGAGGTTGTGATGATTCAAAAACTAGAATCTCTGTTGGTTTCTATCTAATTACTAGGACCTGAGGTTTCTTGCTTCCCTCGCCTTGGTCACAGAAGGAGTTTCAGCATCTGTGATTGACCTCTAAACTACTTCACATATTCTCTTTCCTTCCTCACAAAACCATCTTTAACGCCACAAGTACTTTATTTCCTGCATCTCTTCCAAACCATAGTACTTTAAAAGATTTTTCTTCTAAGCATAACAGCTTTGAAAATAGTTATATGCAGTAGTTTTTTCTAGATATTTCTCTTCTGACCTCCAATTTTCATTATTCTTGCTAATTTCTTCTTTTAAAAGATTTCATCCTTTGTCAGATGCTGCCAATAGTAGTCCAGAGAAACCCCCACTAGAGGACTGATGAGAGCCTCCAACTGCTTTTAAACATGTCTTCAGAGTCTACTTTCTTTGTATAAAATAAAGTGCAACATTTGTTTTCACTAGGGGCCTATACTTTAAAGCCATGAGTGATATAGACAATTCGGTGTTTTGTTAAAAACTTTAAAAATTGTAGTCCCTGAGAGTCGACCATCAAGAGCTTATGTTTGTCCTTGATGAGCCTGGTTTTTGTGGGAGACAGACACAAGAAAAATAATTATAAGTTCTCATAAAGACTATCATAATAAAGAGACATGGTCACCAGAGTGGTGGCAAGTAAACTTGTCACATAGAGTTAGAAAAGTATTCAAAGGAAAGGTTGCTGGCACTAGAGGAAGAAAAATGAACAGGAACTTTACAGGAAGAGTCAGGACTTGGGGAAAAGCATTTCAAGACCCTGAGTCACGCTGTGCAAAGCCATGGGGTTGTCAAAATGCTTAGTCTGTTCAGGAACCAGTGAGAAGTTCATCATACAGAGGCTGTCCTCAATATCATGGTGAAACACAAATGGCCTAAAGGATTTTCTTCTGAACCAAAAATGGTAAAGGCAAGCTCAAAAGATCTACTAACTTATATGCTGGAAGATTGGGTCTTTATTGTTTTAGAAATTCAGAATGACCTGGTAAAAAGCAGGCAATTCATAGCCAGGCGTCGTGGCGGACGCCTGTAGTCCTAGTTACTTGGGAGGCTGAGGCAAGACAATCACCTAAGCCCAGGAGTTGGAGGTTGCTGTGAGCTGTGTGATGCCACGGCACTCTACCAAGAGTGATAAAGTGAGACTCTGTCTCTACAGAAAAAAAAAAAAAGCAGGCAATTCAAATACCTTTACAAATGACATTTTACAATTTTCAAGCACACAGCACATATACATATAATTGAATTCTAATAAGCAAAGTGATACAAGTTAGTGAGAAAATATAAATTGAAACAGACTTCCTTTACATAATAACAGATTCAAAATATAAGAGCACTTTAACATTTGAGAACAAATTGCGAGATTTAAAAACAATGGTCTAAATATAATTTATTTTTTTTTATAATTCGAGATATTAAGCTCAAGGCAAAGTTGGAATAAAAGATTATGGAGATATGTAGACTTTATTCTTTTTTCCCCTATAATATGTGAATCATCCATCATGCTCTCTTTCAGGGTTGTCATTCCTGCAAAAGAAGATATGAAATGAGGGAATAAGGAGATTTGTTATACTGTTCTTTCCTTTTATGACCTCCCTCTTTTCCAAGCTGCTTATATCCTCTGATTGTCTACTTCACCAAATGCAGGGACTTGCTTTTTTTTTGTAGTTTTTGGCCAGGGCTGGGTTTGAACCTTTGAACCCACCACCTCCGGCATATGGGGCCAGCGCCCTACTCCTTTGAGCCAGGGGCACCACCCAGGGAATTACATTTTCTTAATGGCCACCCCATAGGTGAAAAAGGAGGGGTACCAGCCTTGAAGTTTCAGGTGGCAGCAGACAGTTGGGCAGTATGTGCTGTAAGGCCCTCTGACTTTCTTTCAATCAAGCATGCAAGTAACTATCACACTAGCACTTTAAGTTAGGATCTGCTGTAGAGTATGGTGATTTGGACCATTCCTCAAAGCAGGATTCAAAAACTTGATTGCTTTCAGAGTTTAGGCATATATAGTAATTGAGTGAAGCTGGACAGTAAGATGGCATCAACTGGATACTGCTTAGAGACATTTACATCTCAAACATTTTCAAATAGTCATTTCCAAACTAAATTCTGCCATTACCCTTCAATTTGTGTCTCTTACTCAAGTGCATCAGCATTCTCCTTTACAAAATTCATGCATTGGGAGAAGTCCCTTCCAGTGAGTCACATGTGAGGACTTCTTGGTGGCTACCCCTAGACATACACCCTCATCTTAAGCTCCCAGGAAACCTTGATAACTTTGCCCCACAAAATAAATTTTCATATTAATTTCTTCACTTGTGTATTTATCTAAGTATGTATACATTTATTAACGTGTTTTTTAGAGTCACCTTAATTATGGAACTGAAATGCAGTGTGACTGTCAGAATAGAGAACTTGAGTATGATAAGAGATTTAAACCTGAAGTATATGTGCTTATGGGGCTTCGTAGGGCATAGATCACATTCACTAATTTGTTACTTTTGATTCTTACAACAAAACTATGAAGTTGGGAAAGTGGGTACTATCAATACACAAGGAAATTGAGCATAAAT
Source organism: Arctocebus calabarensis (assembly GCA_963573935.1). NCBI lineage: Eukaryota > Metazoa > Chordata > Mammalia > Primates > Lorisidae > Arctocebus > Arctocebus calabarensis. The sequence goes on from CAUYON010109049.1 coordinate 27,506, forward strand.
GGTATTTATAAAGTTTCCTATAATGTAAAGAGCAGAGAGCCCGTGGCTTAATCTAATCTAAATTCTTTTCATCTGAATTCTAGTAGATTCACCTTGTTATAGTTTCTCCTCTCTTTTATTCTTCATTCATTTCTTCCTTTGCTACATTTTTATTTTCTTCCCTCCTATGCCTAATGAACTTTATGCCCCTCCCATTTTCCCACCTAGCTCTGTCACAGTGAGCACTTCTTGCCCATAAAAGTGAGAACACTAACTTTGGCACATGACCCTTGGCAATGGGTCACAGAGTTAAAGGTTAAGAGAAATGAAGTCCTCAGAGAACCTAATGCCAATCATGGGCCTTGAAAGGTTTTGCTTAGTCATTGGGAAGGCAGATACATGGCAGGGAGCTGAATACAAATTATTTAAAGAACTCAATCTTTCATTAGCTTACTGTATAAAACATCGTATTAATTTGGTTACCAGCACTTTACTGAAGGTAAGACATGCCTATTTTCTACCCACGATAGCCTCATTTCATCTCCCTACATTATCCTGTGAGGACGCTCCATGCTTCCGATCGCCCTGAAAACTGTTAGATTAGGGTTAACATGGTGATTACCCATGTGAGGAGAAAGCACGATAGGGTCCTAATTTTCTGCACTAGTTCATCTGTTAATAGAGAATTGAATGTTCTTTTTTGGTCCATTGCAAATCAAGCAAAAGTATTTTCATTTTACACAAGGATATACACGGCAAGGGGCAACTCTTCAATAGAAAGAGGTGTGAGGTAAAGTGTGAGACGGCTTACAGAGATGTACAAACAAATTAATCATCCTTGCCGTTTATGATTCTCCTTCAACCTCTTATCCAGCTGGAGGTCCAAGTTCTCAGATGGAGACTAATCTAATTTTACTCTCACCAGATAAGGTTATAATCAATTTCCCTTTGCTGGCTAACTGTTCACCACACCTTCATTTATTCAAATCAAATATTTGAGGAAATCATCAATTTCTTCTATTTTGAGACAGTGAACCACTACAGCTTAGTTTAGTCCAGGTGGGATGATAGATTTAGCCAATTATGATGGGATTTTCAACAGTAAAAGTTGAAAGATGAAATTCTCAAAGGTTAAATGGCTTAGTGACGTGTTATTATAGTATAGTAGGTGATTGCAATTCAGATGGGAGGGCCACAGGGTCTGATTAGCGTGGGCATCCTAATGAGGCTGTGAGTCAGTCCTGTAGTCATCAAAGGGAAGTCAAGCAGAAGGGCTGCAGCATGCGCGTTCAGCAGTCTCCTGCTTCCTTTGCTATAATCAATCACCTTCAGGATAACAACTTACTTACACCCTGTGTTTCCCTTGTTTGTTTTAAAAAAAAAACTTAATGCATACTTCATCAACTTTGAGCTTTCATAGGCGATTCTGAAAAATTCCTGCTGTTGAGGCTATGCGTAATGAAATTTTGTACACTATAAAAGAAGTGTCATTTTCCCAAGTTCTTTGCTAATTCTTCTTTCTCTTAATGTCATCTTTTACAATTTTTCTTCTTTTTCTTTTTGCTCTTTCCCATGAGAAGTTCAGCTCTGGGCTTGCGCTTCGCTCTTTACTGCACTATTTGAAACACCAGAAGAACTAGTTTTCTCCTTTGTGATTCTACATTCTCAGTGGTCAGTGGATTGACAGTTGAAATGCTAGATAGGGTGGGCTGTTCAGACATTTCATTCAGGGGAATCTCCCTTCTCTTGAAGGGCAAACGCATAAAAAAACAACCTCTCTGGAAGTAGAGAAGCATTACTCGGTGCAACTCAGCTCACATTTATTCTTAGCTTTAAAGATTGGTTCATGCTTAGAGTTAACTCTCTGACAGTGAGTGACAGCTAATGTCAGAAGTTCAAGAGGAAGTATAGTAAGATAACGTAAAGAAAAAAAATTGCATTACAGTTCAACCTTTGCAGAGCAAAAAGTGACATCTTATGTGCAGAATGTGTCCAGAAAAGAGAGAGCACTTTAGTGAAGTTTTATGTTAAGGCCAATATTTTTATTCTAATAAAAATGTTAGAATCTTAGTCGGGCATTGTGGTGGGGGCCTATAGTCCCAGATACTCAGGAGGCTGAGGCAAGTGAATCGCCTAAGCCCAAGAGCTGGAGGTTATTGTGAGCTGTGATGCCACAGCACTCTATCCAGGGTGACAAAGTGAGACTCTGTCTCTAAAAAAAAAAAAAAAAAGTTAGAATCTATAAAATACCATTTACTGAATGAGTATGTATTTTTTTTTCTATTTCCTCATAATGTGCCACCTGCTTTAAGGAAACAAAAGAAATAGACATATTACCTGGCCTCATGGGATGAAGAATAAGTAATGCATCTAAAAAACATTAAATCAAAGCAGACAGGAGTGAATCATTGAAATCTGAAATAGTATGGAAAATGTCATTCATCAATTAATTCAATACATATTATTGAGCACATTGGTTGTTCTAGTCAATGTGATTTAATTTAATTTTGAATGTTATAGTTTTTTTTGGCTTTCATGAACATGCATTTTAATTTAAACTTTAATTAATCTGAGTCTATAGTAAGTAAGAGTAAGACTTGGGTTAGGTAGAGATGGAGAATGAATGTTGTACTAACAGTTATGGAGAATTTAAAATGTGTTCTGTCTGTCAACCTTTGCAAAGCAAAAAGTGACATCTTATGTGCAGGATATGTCCACTTTTTATACATAATATTATTTAGTCATAATAACAATCCTACAAGATAGTTTTTTATTAATGAGGAAAATAAAGTTAACATCAAAATATAAGATTGTGTTGGGATTTGGACTTAGTATTTCTAAGTCTAAACCCTTGACTCTTTAATTAAACAATCAGGACTTTCTACCTAGGTGAGTGTCATAAGAAAAGGCATACAAACTTAATGATGAGAGGTGTGGGATGGTGATAGGGGGTTCATGGAGAGAAAAAAAGTCAGATTGTTTATGTTAAAGAAAGATAAGCAGTCTCTAGCCTTTGTTCTTGGTAGGCTTGCTTCAAAAACCAGAGATTGACTCAATTTATCTTAAGTTAAAGATGATATACTATAAAGATTCATATGGTCTAAAAACAGAGTCTCTCAGGAAAATAGGTGCTTCACTAAGTCCGTGGTCTATGCTTCTCTCTGAGAAAGTCTCCTCTTTTCCTTTCTCTGAGAAATTCTCCTCTTTTCCTTTCTCTGTATTTATTCTGGTTAGCCAAACTGTAGACTTTTCCTAAGTTTAGTTTGCAGAATTACTGTGGCTGTTCCATGTCTTTCTACATGATGAACTTGCAGTTCAACCTGATGCTGAGGCCCTTAGGAACTGAGTGTTTCCCATCCAGTTTTCTAAGTGAGTGAATTTGATTAACTCAATTAATTATTTTGTAACAATCTCATTAGTCAGAATCCAATCAGGAGACAGAACCTACACTGTCATTATAAATGAAAGGTTTAATATAGAGAATTATTAACTATGGAGTGACATCAGTGAAAATAGGGGAGAAAGGAACTGCTAAAAATTTAACCCTAAGTAAGAGAAACAAATAAAGATATAACTGCAAAATTGTCAGAAGTCCTTTTCAAAACCCTGGAAATTAACTGAAGGTTTTATCAACCAAGGAGTGTTTGTTAAAGAAAAGTGATAAGATATTCTTGAAAATCTAAGAATCCACAGAATTAGTGGGCCTGGGTACATGTGCATTAAAGACAGGAGAAGGCCCAAAGCTCTCATTTCAGGATGACCTGGTTGTTTGCTCCGGTAAGAAGAGTTGTAAACTACCAGTTCCAGTCTGAGTGTTTAATGCATGGTGAAAAATAAACAGATGCAGGACATATATTGGTTGTAAACATTTAAGGAAATTCCCATCCACTCATTATTTAGCTGACACCAATATAACCAAGTGGAGACTTCAGGAAGAAGTGTACCACGTGTGCCAAAGAATATAGAATTTATAGAATTAGTTCTATTAGTCACTAAATAAATAAATAACTACAACAAGCAGAAACAATAATAAAACTTGAAAGGGGCAGACTTGAATTCCAGAGATGCTATGTTTAAAATATATTTAAGTTTAAATTCATTTTTATTTAAAATTATTTAAATTTTGTGTTTAAAAAATTATAAATTTTTAAATTTGTAATTTAAAAAATTTTAAATTTGTTCTAATTTCAACAACAAAAAAATACAAGACATCTAAAGAAAAGTCCAAAAAAATGATAAAAAGCCCCAATTAACAGAAACTGTCTTTGATTTTTCTCAGCAGAAACTATACAAGCAAAATGGCAGTGGGATACAATATTCATAGTAAGCAAACAAAAATGTGTCAACTAAATATTGAAAACAAAACTATCCTTCAGAAATGAAGAAGAGATTAAGATATTCCTATATGAAAAAATAAACAAATGAAAAAACTTGAGATAATTGATTGCTTGCATTCAATTGCTTGGAAGAAATGCAAAAGGAAGTAAATCAAGCTGAAATGAAAGGACCCCAAACAGAAATTTGAATCCACACAAAGAATTAAAGGGAACTAGTAAAGATAATTACTTAAGTAAATATAAAAACACTAAAACATACTTTTTGGTTTTAAATTTTTCTTCTAGCTTATTTAAAAGGCAACTTACATAAAGCGAAAACTATAAATCTGGGTTAATGGACAGATAATATATAAAGATGTAATTTGTGACAATAATGCCCTAAAAGTCAGAGAATATGGAACTATATAGGAGATATATATATATTATATATATATATTTTATTACATAAAAGCATGCTTCCTATATAGTTATATGTTTAATTATATATAATTAAAATTAAGTTGATTTTAATCCAAATAAGATTATTATAAAGTAAACAGTTAATTGTAATCCCCAAGGCAATGAACCATTAAGCAAGACTCAAAAATATATAGTTAAATAAATAAGAAAATTAAAATGTTGCCATAGAAAGTATCTCTCTAACAAATTTACATGATAATGGAGAAACAAATGAAATAAAAAGGCTATACTTCACTTATAAAACAAGTAGTAAAATGACAGATGTAAATTCTACCTTACAAATAATTATATTAAATATAAGTGGTTTAAATTTCCATGTTAAAAGGCAGATATTGGTAGAATGGATAAAAAAGCATTATTCAAATATATGCTGTCTAGAAGGGACACACTTAATTTAAAAAGTTAAAATAAAGAATAGAAAAGGATACACTGTGTCAATAACATCAAGAGGGCTGAGGTAGCTACACTAACATCAGAGTAAATTGACAAACATTTTTACTACAGACAGGAATATTTTATAATAATGAGAGTGGCAACTTATTGAGAATATATAAAACTTATAAACATATATGCATGTAACAAATAATTCTTAAATATATGAAGAACAATAATAAAAGAGAAGGAACACAGAGACAATTCAGTAATAATAGTTGGGAAGTTGAATATTCCTTCTCCTTTCTTTATTTTTTATTTTTCTAAACTTAAAGTGTCCCTTTCCAGGAGTTTAGGGGATACAATTTGTTTATTTTTTCTTTTTTATTTCAGAATATTATGAGGGTACAAATGTTTTGGTTATCTGGATCACTTTTATACTGCTTGAGTCAAAGTTATAAGTGTGCCTATCACCCAGTGTACATTGTACCAGTTATGGATGACTCCATGCCTCCTCTCTTCCCCCTCTCCCCTGCATGATTTCCATTGAGTTTTACTTCCATCTGGGAACATTAGTGTTGATTGGTTAGTTCCAATTGAATATTTATGTGTGGTGTTTATTTTTCTACTCTTCTAATACTTCACTTAAGAGAATGATCTCCAGTTCCATCAAGATTGTTGCAAACACAAAGACTTCAGCAACCATCATAACAGTGACAAAAATTAATAAATAGGACTTATTAAGCTGAAAAGCTTCTGCATAGCTAAGAACACAACACGTTAAGCAAAAAGACAACCTTCAGAATGGGGAAAGAAATTTCAGGGTATGAATCTGACAAAGAGTTAATAACTGGAATCTACAGAGTACTCAAATTAATCAACAAAAAAAGAGTAAACAATCCCATCTACCACTGGGCAAAGGATATGAACAGAAACTTCCATGTGGAAGACAGATGAATGGCTAAAAACATTTGAAAAAAAAATGTTCATCTTCCCTGATCATTAGAGAAATACAAATCAAAACCACCTTGAGATATCACCTGTACCCAGTGAGAATAGCCTACATCACAAAGTCTCAAAGCTGCAGATGTTGGCATGGATGTGGAGTGAAGGAAACACATTTACACTGCTGTTGGGACTGCAAACTAATACAACTCTTTTGGAAGGAAGTATGGAAAATCCTCAAATAACTCAATTTAGACCTCCCATTTGATCCTAAAATCCCATTACTAGGCATCTACCCAGAAGGAAAAAAACTTCTTTTGTCATAAGGACATTTGCACTAGACTGTTTATTGCAGCTCAATTTACAATTTCCAAACTGACAGCCTAAATGCCCACCAACTCAGGAATGGATTAACAAGTTGTGGTATATGTATACAATGGAATACTAGTCAGCCATTAAAAAAGATGGAGATTTTACATCTTTTGCATAAACCTGGATTGAGTTCGAACACATTCTTCTTAGTAAAGAATCACAAGAATAGAGAAGCAAGAATCTAATGTACTCAATTCTAATATGAATGCAGTAGATGATTTAATACAAAGTGGCAGGTAGAGGAAGGAGGGAGTGGGTAGAAGGGAGGTGGGAAGGGGATGAGAATTATGGTGTATGGCACATCTTCTGGGGGTGGAACACAATTATAAGAGGGACTTTACCGGCTTGGCGCCTGTGGCTTAACAGGCTAAGGCACCAGCCACATACACCTGAGCTGGCTGGATCGAATCCAGCCCAGGCCCACCAAACAACAATGCTGGCTGCAACCAAAAAATGGCCAGGCATTGTGGCGGCTACCTGTAGTCCCAGCTACTTGGGAGGCAGAGGCAGGAGACTCACTTGAGCCCAGGAATTGGAGGTTGCTGTGAGCTGTGATGGCACGGCACTCTACCCAGGGTGACAGCTTGAGGCTCTGTCTCAAAAAAAAAAAAAAGAGGGACTTTACCAAATGCAATCAGTTTAACTTAATTCTTTGTACCCTCAATGAATCTCAAAAAATAAAAAGAAAGATTGTTGCAAACAATATTAATTCATGTTTATGTCTGAGTAGTGTTCCATGGTATGTTTGTGTGTGTGTGTGTGTGGTATATGTGTGTATACTACATTTTATTAATCCACTCATGAATTAAGGACACTTGGGTTGATTCCACATCTTTACAATTGTGAATTGTGCTCCAATAAATATTTGAGTGCAAGCATCTTTTTAATAAAATGATTTTTTCCCTTTGGGTAAATACCAGGTAGTGGGATTGCTATATCAAATGGTAGTTCTTTTAGTGTTTTTAGAAATCTGCATACCTCTTTCACACAGGTTGTACTAGTTTGCAGTCCCACCAATAGTGTATAAGTATTCCTTTCTCTCTGCATCCACACCAATGTCTATTGTTTGACACTTTTTGATAAAAGCCATTCTCACAGGGGTAGGGTGATATCTTCTTGTGGTTTTGATTTGCATTTCTCTGATGATTAGTGACATTAAGCATTTTTCTTCATATGTTTTTTGCCATTAATCTATCTTCTTTTGAAAAACTTCTGTTCATGTCTTCTACCATTTTCTAAAGGGCTGGTTTGATTTTATCTTATTGATTTCCTGAGTTCTTTGTAGATTGTTATTACTCCTTTATTAGATGTATAACATGGGGATATGTTATCCAATGTCTATGTGCTCTGTTGATTATTTTCTTGACTGTACAAAAGCTTTTTAAATCTAATCAGGTCCCATTAGTTTAATTTAATCGTGACCCCAAGTCCCTCAGAGTGTTCTTTATAAATTATTTTTCTTCTAGAATTCTAATGGCATTAAGTCTTACATTTAAGTATGTTATCCATCTTACATTGATTTTAGTAAGTGGTGAGAAATATGGCTCTTATTTCAACCTCTTACATGTGGGTATCCAATTTTCTCAGGACTATTTATTAAACAAACATTTTTTTCTCCAGTGTATATTGATATCTGACTTTGTCAAATATCAGTTACTTCTACATGGATGGTTTTATATCTGGGCACTTTGTTCTATTCCAGTGATATATGTCCACTCTTGTGCCAGTACCATGCTGTTTTGGTTCCTCGAGCCTTGTATAGTTTAAAGTCTGGTAAAGTGATGTCTCCAGATTTAATCCCTTTGCTTAAGATTGCTTTGGTTATTCAAGCTCTTTTCTGGTTTCAAATGAAGCATAGAATTATTTTTTCTAAATCTGTGAAATATGATATTGGTATTTATATGGGGATTGCATTGAATCTGTAAAAGACTTTGAGTAGTATTGACATTTTAACAATGTTAATTCTGCCAATCCATGAGCATGAAGTTTTTCCATTTGTTTACATCACCTACATTTTCCTTCCTCAGCGATTTATAGTTTTCCTTGTAGATATTATTCACTATTTTCATTAAATATATTTCTACATGCTTGATTCTTTGTTGCTATTGTGAAAGATATTGAGTCTTTGATTCTCAGCTTGACTGAGAGTATATAGGAATGCTACTGAGTTGTGTAATTGATTTTTAAAACTGAGACATTGCTGAATTTGTTTAATAATTCCAGTAGTCTCTTTGGAATTATTTTGGGTTTTTCTACATATAAGATTATATTATCAAAAAAGAACACTACATTGACCTATTGTTTGGATAGGTCATGAATGATTTCTTGCTAGGACTTTGAGCACTATTTTGAATAGAAGTGGTGATAGTGGGCATCCCAGTCTTAACTGAGATGTGAGTGAGAATGCTTTCAACTTTTGAACCTTCAGCATCATGTTGGCTGTGGAAGTTTATTATATATGGTTTTTATAATTTTTATTTATGTTTCACATGTGTCTATTTTGTTAAGAATTATTATTATAAAAGGGTGCTGAATTTTATCAAATGCTCTTTTCTACATCTATTGAGATGATCATATGACCTCTCTTCTTACTTCTTTTTATGTGGTGAATAACATTTATAGATTTACATATGTTGGACCATCCTGCCTGCCTAGGATAAGCCCTACTTAGTCATTGTGAATTTTTTTGATGTTTTTCTGAATTTGGTTTGCTAGAATTTTATTGAGTATTTTTTCATTTGTATTCATAAGGGATATTGATATATAATTTTCTTTCAAGTGGGTCTCTTCCTAGCTTTGGTGTCAAGAAGAATGAGTTAAGTGTTATTCATTCCATTTCATTATTATAAATTAATTTCTGCAGTATGGGTACGAAGTCTCCTTTATAGATCTGACCAATTTTTTCCCATGAAACAATTTGGCACATGACTTAAATTTGTTGGGAGACTTTTATTTATTTATTTGTTTATTTTTGAGGACAAGGAAAGAGAAGTTTATTACTTTGCCAGCAAAGGATGAAAATGACAATCAATGGTCTCAAAATCCAAACTCCTGCTTCTGAGTGGAAGCTTTTAAATACTCTCATTCCATAATCCCATCTTGAGTCTAATCAATCTTATGGCCTCTGCCTGGATTCATTGTTGAAAGATTTTTTTATTCATGCTTCAATTTTGTTGCTAGTAATTGGTGTATTTATGAGTTCTATTTCTTCCTGATTGAACCCTGAGGGCTTATGTGTTTCTGGGAACTTGAACATTTCACTAATGTTTTTGAGTTAATGTGCATAGAGATTTTTAAAGTATTCAGAGAAAATATTGTGTATTTCAGTGGTATCAGTTGTAACATCTTCTTTTCCATTCTGACTGAGCTTATCAAGTTCCTTTCTTTTCTGTTTCTGGTTGATCTAGCAAGATGTCTATCTATTTTGTTTATCTTTTCAAACAACTAACTATGTTTTATTAATATTGTTCATTATTTTGTTTTTGATTTCATTTATTCTGCTCTTAACTTAGTTTCTATTCTTCTGAGTTTGAGTATATCTTGCTCTTTCTTTTCTAGTTCCTTGAGATGATTCGTTAGATTGTTTGTTTGTGATCTTTATATATATTTAAATGTAATTTGATGTAAGCATTTTAGGCTATGAATTTTCCCTTTAGGACTGCTTTTGTAGAATCCCATACATTTTGATAGCTTGTGTTTCATTTGCCATTCAGTTTGAAGAGTCTTTTGATTTTTTTATTAATTTCATTATGGATTCAATAATCATTCACAGCAGGCTACTGAGTTTCCATAACTTTGTGTAGAATGGAGTACTTCTCTTGGAATTTATTTCTGGGTTTTTTTTCACTGTGTCTGAGATGATACATGATATGCTTTCGACAATTTTGAATCTGCTGGTTCATATATTGTAACCTAAAATATAATCAATCTTGGAAAATGTTCCACATATTGATGTGAAGCATATATATTCAGTATTGGGGGGTAAATTGTTCTGTAAATGTCTTGTTTGTTCCATTTGTTCTGGAGTCCCATTTAACTCCAGTGTTTCTTATTATTTATTTTTTCTCCTAAAGATGTTTTATTTGCATTTCAAACAACCCAAAGCAGAGAGAAGAGGTGGCTACAGCTAATCTGTCCACTCACAAGGTGGGAAACACACCAAGTCTCAGGCTCCAGGTCATGGAGCTGCCCAGCCTTCAGGCCCTCAGGCCCTCACACCTGGAACAGCTAGCACCTGGCGCCTACACGTTCCCATCTGTAGCTTCGTGTGGCTCCTCTGGACTGTGGACAGTCCCCGAAGTCAGGGCATCCCAGCAGCAGTCAGGGCCATGCGGCCTTCTCAAGGGGCAGATGGCAGCCACAGCCTGTCCAGGGCCCTGGGTCCCTGAGCAATGTGGACAGTGGGGCAGCCCCTCTAAACTGAAGCAGAGGAAAACCCAGAACAAATACAGGGAAGGAAAAAAAAAGACCTAAAATTTAAAAATTAAAGGGTATAGGAACCAACACAAAACCTTCCATGAGGTAGAATCCGCCACCTAAGAAGCCCAGTCCGTCTAGTCCTAGCGAGGTAAAACTATCAAGTTTATTTTGGCAAGGCATGAGCTTTCAGGACCCCTCATTGCCAAAGTCATCTTCATAGTCCCCAAAGCAGCTGTCGGCTTCCTCCCCCTCGCTATCCTCGCAGTAATAGTGGTATAAGAGATCCGATCCCTCGTCGGGCTCAGGAGCCTTGGTCTTTCACCCAGTACTCGGCACCTTCCCACCCTCACGCTCCGCATCCAATTTGGTCCCCAGGACCGGATGACGTCTGTGTGCTCCCGGTCCTTTCCACTTCCTGTACATCACCAAGACATCCACGTCGGCCAGTGAGAAGGTGCTGGGCTCACGGAGGAGAGATCACGCTCAGGATGGTCCTTTTCACCCTGGGGGTCGAGGACCCGGGGGGTGGAGGATGGAGATGCACACGTCCCAGTCTCTGAGACATCAGGGTGCCACAGGAACCTAACGGCCAGTGGGGAGTAAGGGTAGTCAGTGGGGAACTTGAGCGTGCCTTGAAGTAGCCACCCTTGTAGTAGTTACGGGGAGGCCCGAAGATGGCCATCTCGCAGGTGTACAGGTTGCCTTCATCCACCAGCATAACCCGACGCCCTCGACCAGCTTCCTCCTGTAGCCCCTTAAGCTCCAGAAGCAGTGCCTTCTGTGAGCTGTGTACCAGTGGCCTGGCCATGGTGGTGGCAGCGGCAGAGGGTTGGGGTCAGGGGCGCGCTGGGAGCTAAACTTCCTACTTCTCTATGGCCCTACCCGCAACCTCCTCGCTCCACCAGGTCAGATGCTGCCGGCAGCCCGGCCCTCACTCTGGCCTGGCCCCGGCACCCCGCCCCAAGCTGCACCTGCCCGCGCCACCCGGCCCAACCGCACCTGTATTTTTTTATTTTCTTCTTGGAGGATTTGTCTAGTTCTGTCCAGGGGGCGTTGAAAGACCAGGCAATTACGATGTTGCTCTTTATCACTTTGTTTGGATCTAATGGTATTTGCTTTATGAATGTGTGTGCCACTATGTTAGGTGCATAAATATTTAAGATTGTTATGTCTTCTTGATGAATTGCTCCCTTTACCATTATATAATGACTACTTTTTTCTTTCTTTACTATTATTGATTTAAAGTCTATATTTAAATTAGAATGGCTTTTGAAAATGGCTATACATAATTTTTAAAATTTCATTTGCTTGGAATATCCCACCCCCCACCTTAAGTCTGAATGTTTTCTTGTGGGTTAGATGTGTTTCCTGTTTGCTTGTCTGAAAAAGTATTTACTTATCTCTCATATAAGAAACTTAGTTTTGCTGGCTACAAAATTCTAGGTTGGCAATTATTCTGTTTAAGAAGACTGTAGATCAGGCTTCTATCTCTTCTGGCTTGTAAAGTCTTAGTGAGAAGTCTGAAGTTAGCCTGATAAGTTTTTCTTTGTAAGTTCCCTTATGTTTTTCCCTTATGGCTTGTAGCAGTTCCTCCATGTTAACTTTGGATAGTCTGATGATTGTATTTCATGGTGATTTCCTCTTTGAAATGAATCTCTCAGGTCTTTCTTACACTACTTGTATCTGGATATCTAAATTTCTAGCAAGTCCAGGGACTTTTTCTTCAATCATTCCTTTAAATAGGTTTTCCAATCTTTGTGTGTTTTTTCTTCACCCTCAGGGATGCCTATAATTCTTATGCTAGGCCACTTTACATAATTCCATATTTCCTATAGGCTTTGTATATTGATCTTAATACACTGTTCTTTATCTTTGATGGACTTCTTTAGTTCAAAGGTGTTCTCTTCAAGCACTAAGATTCTCTCCTCTGCTTGGCTTAATCTATTCTTAAGACTTTCCACTTTGTTTTGTATTTCCTTGAATAAATTACTTTTTCTGTAAGTTCTATTAGGTATTTTAAAATTAATTTTCTTTCTTTAGTGAGTTTTTCATACATTTCTGCAATATTTTCTGATTTCTTTGTGTTGTTTTTTAATTTTTTCTTATATTTTGTTGAGTTTACTTATTATAGTCCACATCTGAAATTTTTATCTGTCATTTCAATATTTTCTTTTGGTTGGTATGCCTTGCTAAAGAGATGTTTTCAAAAGAAAACTTGTGCTTGTGGGGTCATCTAGATTCATGATGTCACAGTCTGGAATGGGCTTCACTCCTCTCCACTCTCCCCTACAGTTTCCTCCTGATATTTGTGGCAGATAGGAGCTCAAGCCAGTGAAGTACCTCCATGACTGTGATGCAGGCCCACAGGTTCCCTACCCAGGATTCCAGCTTGAACTTGGAGCATGGTATTGTGGAGGTGGGGTACACTGAAAGCATACCACAGCTAGAAATCATACTGCACTCTCCTACCTAATCTGTCCATGCAGGTACCCTTCCTGAGACTAATCTCTCCCCCATTCCCCCAAGCAGCATATTCAAGACCTGAGGATATGTGATCTGGCCTGTGGGCCCATCCTTGGGTCCCTGATAATCCCTGACCATTGCAGATGGAAGCACACTTGTCCCAAATTTCCCACGGGTGCCCAAACAAGTGATAATCCTCTGCCTTGGGTTGTGCCCTTCTGTGGTGAAGTTACCAGGCAAGTAGCACCAGAAATAGCTGACTAGTAGGCAGCTCACAGTTTATGCACCCTTCAGTCTGTTACAGGACTCCAAGATGAAAAGTCTGAACCTCTCTCTCTGTGGAAGCCTTGTTGTGGTGGTTAATTATCTGTCTCAGCAGCCATGGGCAAGGGAAGGCAAAGGGAGAGAGTCTAGATGGAGGAAAACTGGCACTCTGTTTCTGTACATCCCATTCAGGGAGGCTGCCCACCCAGAATGTCTGTTCACTGGAGTCATGCAAATCACCTAGGACCCACTGACCCCTATGGCTTCTGCAGTGTGGGCTATAACTAGAAAAGATGTGTGTGGCAACCAACAAGACAAAATCCCCTGGGAGTGACAAAGGTGAATGGCAATTAGAAAAACAATATGATGCTTGCCCTCTTGGCTTAGGTCTGTGGAGATAGGAGGTGCCACAGGAGTGCTGGGAGTCAAGTACCTTGACCACAAAAAGATCTCAGCTCCCTGGTGGCAGCAACTTCTGGGCTCATGTGCGCAGACAGTCTCTCCAGCAGGTTGGAATCCACTAACTGTCAGACATGCATGTAAGGGAGCCTTCTCACTGGGCTCCAAGACTCTCAGGGATTGATACCAGCTGATACCTTATTCCTTCTTCTTCTGCTCCATAACTTCTTGCTATGGAATCTCGTAAAGGCTCTGCCCACCTTCCACCCACTGGCTCACACCAGATCTATGCTCATTTATTCATTGTTTCTCATCTTAAACATCTCATTCTTACTGAGATGCTCTGACAGCTAGTATCTGTGGTCATCTTGCCCCACTTTTAATAATGACTAGAGCAACTAACTAATTATAAGATAAGCAAGAAATTGGATGACTTAAGCAACATTATAAACCAGCTCAATCTAAAACATATCTCCAGAGTCATAATTTCAAAATGGAGGAATACAAAATTTTGCCTAGTATGTATGGAACATTTTCCAGGATAACCCATAAAACAAAGCTTAATAAACTTATAATTGTTAAAACCATACAAAGTATTTCTCTGACCACAATGAAGTAAAAGTAAATATCATTAAGAGGAAGAAATTTTTGAAACTCACAAATATGAAAACATTTGAACAATACACTCTTGAAGTAACCAATGAGTCATAGAATGAAATACAGAGGAAAGTAGAAAATATTTTTAGATGAATGTAAATGAAAACACAGCACACACACACACACAAATGCAACCAAAATAATAGTCAAGTGAATTTACAGCTAATGAACACATACCAAAAAAGAAGAAAGATTTCAAATTAATAAGCTAACTTGCACTTTAATAAACTTATAAAAGCGAATGTTAAAAAAAACAATAGCAAGATTAGAGTAGAAATAAAGAGAACAAAAATAATAGAGAAACATTAATGAAATCAGAAGCTATTTATTTGCAAAGAATAATAGAATTGGCAAACTTTTGCAAGATGGACTCACCCCCCCAAATTAGAAGACTCACATTCTGTGAATCAGGTATAAAAGAGGAACTTTACCTTGGCCTTATCAAAATAAAAATTATTCTAAAGCGATATTGTGAACTATAAACCATTATACACCAACAAATTAGATAACTCAGATGAAGTGGACAGATAGAAAGATACAAACTATCAAAAATTATTCAAGAAGAAATAGATAACCTCAATGGACTTACAACAAGTAAAGATAGTGACCTGCCAATAAGACCTAGTGCCAGACGGTTCACAGGTAAAGACTATCAAATATTGAAAGACTGATAGAAAAGAAAGCTAAAGATCAATATTCCTTAGGAATACATGAAAAAAAATCATAAAAAAAAGACTACCAAACTGAATCCAGCAACATATGAAATAATCATAGATCATGGCCAAGTTATTCACTATAAAAAATCAATCAATTTGAAACACCATATTAAGAAAGAGAAGGGAAGGATGCATAATCTTATTAATAACTGACAAAATTCAACACCTCTAGTTTTGGGTAAGCATCACTCAACATACTAGAAGTTATGGAAACATGATAAGCAACATCTATGAAAAAGTCATAGCTAACATCATATAAGGATGAAAGATTGAATGTTTGTCTCATAAAATAAGGAGGAAGACTAGACTGTTCATGCAAACCATTTCTATAGAACACTGTATTCAAGATTCTATCCATGAAAATAGTTAAGAAAATTAAATAAAATGCATCCAGATTGTGAAGGAAAGCTATCTTTACTTGCAGATATCGTTTTATATATAAAATTATAAAGAGCAAAAAATAATTATTAGAACTAATAAACAAATTTAAAATAAAAAATAAAATCAATAAATATACAAATACAAGCTCCATTTTTATAATTATCAATGGAAAAACCAAAGATGATTTTAAGAAAAAAAGTCTATTTAAAATGCCATCAAAAAATGAAATTCTTAGGAATAAATTCAACAAAAAAAGTATAAGACTTACATGTAGAAAACTACCTAACATTGGAAAAGAAGGGCTAAATAAGTGGAAATGCACCTAGCATTCACTAAGTAGAAGACTTGAAATTGTGAAAATGGCAATAATCCCCAAATTGATCTACAGATTCTGTACGATCCTTTTTTTTTTTTTTTTTGAGATAAAGTCTCACTATGTTGCCCTCAGTAGAGTGTAGTGGTGTCACAGCTCACAGCAACCTCAAAGTCTTGGGCTTAAATGTTTTTCTTACCTCCCATGTAGCTGAGATTACAGACACCTGCCATAACTCCTATCCATTTTTTTTTTTTTTTTGGTTGCAGTTGTCCTTGTTTAGCAGGCCTGAGCTGGGCTTGAACCCACCAATCTAGGTGTATGTGACTGGAACCCTACTTACTGAGCTACAGGCACCGATCCTGTATAAACCTTACTAAAATTTCAGATGTATTTTTTTTTTTGCAGAAATTGTCAAGCTGATTCTGAAATTCATATTGAAATGCACAGATCCACAATAGCCAAAAAATTATTGAAAGAGAAGCATGAACCCAATGTCAGAACATACTATATACTTATAGTAACCAGATAGTATTTTACCAGTGTAAAGAGAGATATATAGATTAAAGTGATAAAATAGGATTGAGAGTCCAGAAATAAATTCATGTACCTATGGTAGTTAATTGATTCTTGAAAAAGGAGCTGAGACTATTCAGTGAAGAATATTTTAATAAATATCTTTTTAGCAAACACTGTTTGACAACTAGATGTCCAATGCAAAAGAATGAAGTTGGATATTTCCCTCACATAAAATACATAGTGCAACTTAAGTAGATAAAGACCTAAATGTAAAAAAACTATAAAAACTCTTAAACATAAATGTGAACACCCATGACGTTGGATTAGACAATGACATCTTTATCCCTAAAACATAAATATTGAAATGAAAAATAGATAAATAGACTTTATCAAATTAAAACCTTTGTTATGTCAATGGACAATATCAAGAAGGTAAAAGACAACTTACAGAATGGAAGTTTCCAAATTATATATCTGAATAGGTCTGGTATTCATAATACCTAAAAGAATCTTATCAGTTAACAACAAAAAGACAACTCAGTTAAAAATAGGCAAAAGATTTGAGCAGATATTTCTTCCCAAGAGGTGTAAAAATAATTAACAAGCACATAAAATGGTGCTAAACACCATTAGCCATCATGTAAGATACCACTCGTACCCATTGGGATGGCTCTATTCAAGGAAACAGGACTTATTAGATATTGTCAAAAATGTGGAGAGACTGGAATCATCATACATTGCTATATCCATGGATATCAAATGGAGTAGATTAGTGGAAATTAGTTTAGTATATAAGAGTTAAAATATATAGTTACCATATGAGTTAGTAATATCACTCTTTGGTATATACTCAAGGAAATTGAAAATGCATTTTCACACCAAAACGCACCAGAATGTTTACAGCAGTGTTATTCATAAGAGGCCCAAAAATAGAAACAACACAATTGTCTATCTACCAATGAATGGATAAGCAAAAATGAGATATATTAATACAATGGAATATTATTGATCCACACAAAAAATGAACCACTGGCGCATGCTATGTGGATGAACTTTGAAAACATTATGCTATGTGAAAGGAGCCAGGCTCAAAAGTCCATATACATGATATTGTATAATTTCCTTTAGATAAAACATTAGAATAGGCATAAACATAGAAATATACAGAAAGTAGATTAGTAGTTGATACATGCTGGTGAAAGAAATAATAAGATGTGACTTCTTAATGGGTATAGGTTTATACCCATCTCACAGTGATGATGGCAGTGATATTGCATAGTCTTGTGAATATACTAAAAACATAATTGAATTGTCTTCTTAAAATTGCCATTGGTGAATTTCATGACATGTAAATTATATCTGAATATAAAATCATACTTAAAAGAATTATCATGATTGGATTAGATTAATGAAAGATTAAGTAGTAAGGAAAAAAAAAGAGAACATTCTAAAGAGTAAAGGAATGGCAGCTAGAGAGTAACCCCTACTTCTAGGGTTAGATACAGAAGTAAAGGAAGGAATAGGATGATAAAAGTCTCCCTCATCCATGGCTCAGATATAGATCAGCTTGGAGAGGGAAAAACTATGGATGAAGGGTAGTTAGAGAAGTCACTGAGATGGTGTAGTAGGGCATGGAGGACAACTGCTCTCTGAGACCATCAAGGAAAATTGTCCACAGGGAGTTTCTGTGCTTTGTAACTTGCTACTGAGCCTTTCAACATTCTCTAAGGGAAGTATTCATAGGAATGTGCCTTATCTCCAAACAAGAGTTTCTGGGGAAAAGCTACTGGACACTAAAAGCTCTGGAAGAAGCCAGGTGTACTACAGAAACACAGCCCAGATCCAGGAAGACCTCCTTGCTTCTTGTACTGTTCCTTTGATACCTTCTGCTGATGGTACTTAACAACTTGCCAGTTGGCCAAGGAGAAATATTTACAGGCCTATCTCTGTTATCACCAATCTGGGGATGAAGATAGACTTGGAACTGAGAGGCAATGAAATTGATAAGTGGAACAAGAGCTAACCAAAACTGACTTTATCATGTGGACCTTTGAACAAAAGTCTCTTTAAATAGAGGTTTGGGCAGACAAGCATTTTTGTGACTGATTTTGTATAGATTTCATGCAGTCAAAAACAGGAACTACTTTTAAGGCTTTGAAGAAACATGCTCATGTTGCTGGTAGTTTGTTGTACCATTACATAATGTGTCCTGTTTACTCAGAAGTTTCTCATATAAAGTTAATTATGCTTTATATTCATTAGAGAGATATCTTGAAATATTGGCTCCGTCCAAATAGCTTAAAGTTGTCAGTTCCCAGCTACTATTGTTTTTAATGTAGTTATTGTATCCTAATTCACATATAACGTTTATAATTAAAGATTTTATTTTCTGTTTCCCTTTATCTCACTTAACAGCAGTCTAATGAAAGAGTTTCATTATGGGTATCTCCTGTGCTGTACATTAGGGAAGATTTCACACATATGGAGTTTTCTACAGAAATGTGGTTGGCATTGTATATTAATATATATATATTTTTTTGAGACAGAGTCTCACTTTGTCACCCTTGGTAGAGTGTTATGGCATCACAGCTCACAGCACCCTCCAACTCTTGGGCTTAGGCAATTCTCTTGACTCAGCCTCCCAAGTGGCTGGGACTACAGGTGCCTGCCACAGCGCCCAGCTGTTTTATTGCAGTTGTCACTGCTGTTTTAGCTGGCCAGGGCTGGGTTCGAAGCCACCACCCTCGGTGTATGGGGCCGGCGCCCTACCCACTGAGCCATAGGTGCTGCCCAGCATTGTATATTATATTCTTCCTAAGAATATTCAAATTGATAATAAAGGCCATCTAATATTTTTATGGCGTTTAAAGTTTGTCAACTATTTTCATGTACATTACCCCATTAGTAAGTTGACAATGAAAATAAATTGTAATTGAAATAAAAAACTTATTTGTAGTTCCTTTCTCACATATTTATTGTTTGAAATTGATTAATTAATATTGATTGTAAATCAATATTTATGCAATCATTCTAAGTTTTGTCATGCGTAAAATAGTTGTAATAACAGCTATTTGCATGTGATACAAACATGTAGAATTTAGAAGTTTATGTAAATCCTAAAGAGCTTTGCACATGTGAGTTATAGTTGCCATTATTCCACTAAGAATATTTTATAAAGTGATATACTGAATTATTTCTATATAAGTTGTTTAGAAAATATTTTATAAGGGGCTAGCTACTGAGAAGGGAGAGAGGGAGAGACTAAAAGAGAAAGAGACAGAGAAAATTCATATAATTAACAAGAGATACCAAGGTTGATTAACATTTGTGAACAATCATTTAAAATTTTCACTTAACTAACCAGTTCATGTAATCAGTGATACACCAACATGGCACCTATTAACATTCCCCATAGGCCAGTATATTCCTTATGCCCTCTGTGGAAAATAGTTCTATAAAGTATCATAGAAATTTATCTTTGTATGTTGTTGTTTCTTTACATTAAGGAGAAAACTATTTAACATATTACTTTAGAGACAAAATGCATGGATAACTTAACCAAAATGCACGCATAACTTAAAAAGAAAACTGATAGTTGGAAAATTGGGTACTTGATCTGGGAGAATGACAGAGACACAATAATCATGACACTGCTGTGCCGGAACACATAGAAAGAGATGCACAGATTGATGGAATAGAATTGAAAGCCCAAAATAAAGCTATACTTCTACAGTTTATTAATTTCTGATGAAATGCTAATATACAGAAATTAAATTCTCTTTTTTCATAATGTTTCACAAATAATATAAGATTACATTGTACTATAAAAATTGTGCATGCTGTCGAGAAAGCTCTTTATCATGAGTACCAATTCCTTTTATGTCTCCTGAGAAGGATATTTTCTCATTAATTTGGTCTTTTATCCTCTACATCCCTTGTAATGTATTTACCAACACACATACACAAAAGAACACGACATACACATTTGAATACAACATCGTTCTATTTATTTTCAACATTCTATTTATTAAATCAACAACAGATCTTGGATATTTGTTCACAGAAAACCTACATCAATCTCTTCTTCATTTCATAGTGTGTATATACTACAGTTCATTATGTGATTCTTCTACTGATGAACAATCAGAGGTTCCTACACCCAAATATATGTCTATTACATGTAGGGCTTCACTAAATGTCCTGTATCTGTCTCCTTATGCATACAACAAGTGTTTCTCTACTAACAATATATTAAGATGAAATTTTGAGGCAGTGTACTATGTGCAGTTTAATATTTGAAAGCTATTTCCAAACCATCGTTCAAAAATTGCTAAACTGATATATCTTCCTCCCAGCAATATATGAGACATAGCTTTCCCTGCAGGTAACTGATACTCAATATTATGAAAATTTTATATTGTTTATAATCTAATAGGTGAAAATCTACCTTATTTCTTTTTTAACTTCTCCTGATTACTAAAGGAGGCTGTATACTTTTCATGTGTTTTTCTTCTAAAAATTGCCTGTTAATAACTTTAGTTAATTTTTTTGTGTAAAATATATTTCTTCTTAAGCACTTCAAAAATTATTCTTATGTTCTATATAATTATACAAGAAAACTTTGACTTTAAGGATCACTGAATAAAAAGAGAGTTGCATAGCTAGAAGAAGCTGAAGCCATAGATTTCTAATCTAATACTTTTACTTTTATATTGGAGGAAATTAAAGTGAGAAGAAAGATGGGTTCTTACATGCCAGAAGGTGAGTTTGCTGTCGTTATCTGATATTGAGACTGGATTTCTACATGCCCAGCCCACTAAATTATGCAGACAATTCTAAATTAGAATTATATATAAGCTTATTTCTAGATTACATTTAGTAACCTAATACCAAACCAATGGAAGGGTTGCTCCACACAAATTTTGAATTTGCAAAATTACCTGATTTGGAAGACAGGGCATGTAAAATACTTCTTAAAATTAAATAAACTCCAAAAGAGACAAAGATAAAAATGACTTTATAGAGTCTATTGCCAATGGTTCAAAGTTATTTTATCAAGTTCCAACCTCATATGTTATCCATTTAAATAGCCAATTTTATTCTATTATTTTAAAAAGCATAAAAAGATAATTTAAAAGAGACTATAAGGCTATCTAAATTTTTTCATACTCCATAGAGGTTACACTAACCCCTAACCTAGCAGGATAAAGCAAGGAATTAAAAGTAGTTTATACAAAGGACAAGTATTCTCTATAGACCCTAATTTCTTTTGAAAGTTGCCAACTAACTTAAACTGAAATTCTTCCATGTACCATTGTTATTCTATACTTTAAAATAACTTTGGGAAGAGAGTAGAAAGTTGCTTAACATCCACATTACTAGCTCAAGTCATAAGTTGCATCTTGTTTTTGTCTCCTATATTGAATGTAAAAGGTAGTTTTAAGGTTAAAATAGTTTTGAAATTAAAAGATGGTCACATAAATAAATGCAGCCAATAACCAATTCTCAGGTTACCTTATAGTTTTCACACAAAAATAAATTAGAGAGAACATAGGCATCTTCCAAAACTATATCACGGTTACAAAGTAAATGAGACAGTTCCCATCAACCTACATATATTTAATTTAAAAAGGGGAGGGTGGGGAGTAAAGCCTCCTAAAGCAACTTGTTACATGGGCAGCAAGGGAACAAGAAAATTGAGGAATCCAGTTTCCTAACTTGCTTATACCAAGTATGATCTATCACCCAGGATGATATACCCAAACCATTCAGGGTTCTGTTAGACAGGAAGAAGTGAGAAGATGAATATGTGCTAGGAAGTCCTCCTGTTTAATATGGTGTGACTATACATCAGCAAAGAAGTGGTGTGATTTGTAATGCTTAAGGTCAGACGCAAGATGCATGTTACAGGCACCATACTCTATAAACCTTGTATAGTTTTTGGAATCAGATACTCTTGAACTGCAGTCCCCACGCTGGTACCAGACCTTGACTTGTTAGGAACAGGCTGCACAGCAGGAGGTGAGCAAACAAAGCTTCATCTGTACTTTCAGCTGCTCCCCATCACTTGCATCACTGCCTGAGCTCCATCTCCTCTCAGATACGCTGTGGCACTGGATTCTCACAGGAGTGCAAACCCTACTGTACACTATGCGTGCGACATATCTAGGTTGTGTGCTCCTTATGAGGACCTAATGCCTGATGGTCTGAAGTGGAGATGTAACACACTTGAATTATCCCCAAACCATCCACTGGTCCTGGGTCTACGGAAAAATTGTCTTCTATGAAACTGATCTCTGGTGCCACAAGGGTTGTGGACCTCTGCTCTTGAATTGTATAACCTTTGTTAAAGTAACAAATATCTATGAACCATAGTCTTTACGGAGAAATAAAATTACTTGCCACACAAGATATAGTATGAATCAGGTGGGCAAATACATATACTATTCCTGGTATCTGTCTTAAGTGACAACCGAAAATAAGCCACCAAGGCAAAGATCTCAATCAATGGAGTTTTGTTAAGCCAAAATTTGAGGACATGCTGGGAAAAGACAAGCCACAAAAGTACCTGTGACTATTTTATTCTGAAGCAGGATGTGGGGATGTTAGTATTTAAGAAAATTGAGCACACAGAAAGATAAAGGAGAAGGAGATGCACACTGAGGCAAATGGTGACGTTTTTCTGAGGCCAAGGAAATGTACATTTTACCTAAGATAAAGTGAATGTTAGAAGAGAAAAAGAGAGTGAAGGAAAGTCAATTGTGTAAATGTCCCTGGGTGGGAGGAAGAATGGTCGATCTTGACTTGTCTCCATTCTGCACCTGGGAAAATGAGCTTGAAATCAGCATTATTAGTGTGAAAGTAAACAGACCTTAGTGTTGGAGCTAGGTTTAGCTGGCAGAGCCAAAGTTACAATTTGCTGTCCGCTCTTATGGGAGATCAGCAAAAAATGTCTTATGAATGATCTGCAGGGGCAGTCCTTCCCAGATGCCTCAGGTTTGCCCCATTTGGTGGGGAGCTCGCTGATGTCCAACGTTAATAACAGCTCTGCCTGAGATGAGAGTGTTGCCTGACTCAGCTTCTTGGCTTGATCTTTCCTTTTGTGTAACAAGTTGGGATGGTCCTGAGATTTTTATTTCCTTAACACATGATGGCATAAGTTACTAAAAACCTAGCTGCTTTGATAGACGTCAAAGGCTGAATAAAGGCTAAGCACGATAGATGACTTCTTAGTGCTTACATAAAAGTCACGTGTGAATACTTCTGGTAGTTGGTGACTTTTCTCCACAAAGACCCCACTGATGACCCATACTCTGCTATCATTTAGCTCTACCACATAACAGGCCCTTAAAATCTTCTGCATCTAGAGTTCATAGAGGAAAAAGAGACAAAAAAGGTTTCCACAAAATTAATATGAACCAGTTTTTCTCATAATATATTGAAAGGAACTAGTCATCTGGAGGCACCGGAGGACCTGGAAAGCATAGTCATTACCTGCTAGATAGCTACTCCAGTAACAAATCTATATTCAGGAAGAGGAAGTATACATTTTGGTGGTTGATTGTCATTTCTTCTATAATGCTTAGTAATTATCAGTGGGTTTTTAAGATGTAAGCATTGCTGTATGGACTGGATGCTGAGGCAGGCACCATGAATTATCAGTACTAAGTGCAGCTTGAGGCATGTGGGTAACATGTGAATGTTTTATGAAGGGAGCAGGATATAGCGGCTTCATGAACTCTGAAGCCAAGTTACCTCCACTCAATTTCTAACTCTACTAATTCCTAGTTGTAAGATTTTGAGTATGTTATTTAACCTTGATTTCTTTCTCTGTAAAAATGAAGATAGCAAAATTAATCATCTATGCTGCACAGGTTATTGTGGGGATTAATAATTAATAAAGTTAAAGCTCTTAGAACAATATTTATACTGTGTACAGTATAAATTCATACACTATTTATAGTGTGTACTATTTACATTGAATTTTGTTTGAATTCTGGAATTATATATACTCAGGTATGTCCATATCATCAAATATTTAATGAACATCAACAAAATGTAAGAGATAAACAGACGCATGTTAAATAGTATTTGCCTAAATGTGCCTACAGAGGCGTGGAGACACAGAAAATACTAAGATAGGTGGAGCTATCTGCAAAATATTACAGAAAGGCACCTGTTAGGCTGGAGGGGTCAGGAAAGTCTATGTGGAGAAAGTGATCTATAAAGGCGTGGGCAGTGAGTAGGCATGGAGAAGGGAGACATAGTGCCATGGTGTCTTGAAGAGAATAGGAGAGAGAAGATACTCCTTTGAAGGAGACGTGAGTATCTCTCTTCAATGTCTTTCTTAAGGAGAAGACACTATTGCATATGAATTGGATCATGTACGTAGAAAATGATAGACGCCAAAGCAACTGATCAAGAGATTTTTCATTCTTCTATGGACTCATCCATGAATTCAGAAAAAGAGAAGATATTGGAAAATAATGATGGTGGCAGAGATGATGCTGGAAAATATTTTTAAAGCAGAGAGAATGCAAGACAACTAATAATGGAGAACTGTAGACAGGTATAAAGAAGTGCTGAAGATCTGGCATTTGAAATAAGAGGTGACTGCTAAATGAAAATCTTTAAAACCCCTTATAATAAATGATTATAATTTTAGTAACTTCATCAGTTACTAAAATATATATTTCCCATATGCATGAACAGACACATCTAGCTATCTAGTTTTGTTTTCTTTCTAACCTCTTACTGAATTCTGCCTTCATGTTCTGCCTAAAGAAATTATGACTGATATGTTGCCTTCTTAATTAGCTATTTCACCACCCCATCATGGGATGAGACTTAACTATGCCAGTAAGATGAACAAAGTGTCTGGAGTCAGAAAAATCTGGCTTTGGATCTTGAGTTCACTAAATTACATATGATTTGTGTATGTTAATTGATTTACATGTGGTCAAGGATGTTGTATCCCAAACTATCAGCAGTTTTTACTAAAGATGTTTTAAACTGAGAATTTATTAACATAATACGTTCTAAGAGAAGATAAAAAGAGAATCCAGAAGCACAACAATCCAGATTCTCTGTATGTAGTCCCATCAACCCAAAGTTTTTTTTGAATCTTAAAATTCCCCACCCCCATAAACTATGTGCAATATCCCAAGACTTTCATTCTCTCAGCAATGTGAAAAGCTGAGGAGGTGCTATTTCTGGGTTCCCTTTTAAGAGCAAATGATATTTCCTAAAATCATCCTAGAAGACTTCTCTAGTGTCTCAAGGTTAAACTGCATTCTTTATGCACCAATCACTAGCAAAAGGAATGACATTGTGATTATTAAAGAGGTGCTTAGTGTCCACTGGAGCACATTTACTGGATAGCTGAAAACACTGGGATGCTAGTAACAGAAAAAGGGAGGAGAGGCATTTGGGAGGCAACATTTGGAGATATCCACCACCTCTTTCACCTATA
The DNA here is from genome assembly GCA_963573935.1 of Arctocebus calabarensis. Classification (NCBI taxonomy): domain Eukaryota; kingdom Metazoa; phylum Chordata; class Mammalia; order Primates; family Lorisidae; genus Arctocebus; species Arctocebus calabarensis. The sequence continues at coordinate 53,573 of CAUYON010109049.1, forward strand.
AGACCCTCACCTACAAAAATATAACTATTAAAGTTCCTTTAGATGGTATGTTGTGAAAATATCTAGAATTTTCTATAATTTTCACTTGTAATACTCTAAAAGAAAAAGGAAGGACAATCTCACTGCCCATACCTCTTACCCACCCTCAGAGCTACCAGTATCTTATTCAAAGTATTTTCAAAGGCAAATGAATCTCCATATTTTGCTTCACCCCCCAGGGCTAAATATCCTTTTAAATTATGCACCTAAACATGGGGGGTAGGAAAAGGAGAAACACACATCAGGCTTCCTAAGTTCAAGTGCTGTGTATAAGTGCTCTTGGTTTGAAAGTCACTTGAGTAATATATACCAAGTAAGTGCTCTATGTAAAATAAGATCTTTTGCTAGGAAGGAAGCCATGCTATGGAAAAAGGTGGGAGAAGCTCCATGCACTGTGTGAACAATAGCACCTAGCCTGTGCAATCTTTCTTCCTAAAAATTTGGATAATGATGTTCTTAATTCCAGAGTTTTAAATGATGCACCCGGATAGGTATTTATTTTCTTGTTTCACAAACTGTTAAATGTCCTCTCTAATGGCAGTAGAAGTATATACCAGCTTTGTTGATTAAAAATAGAAACTTTTCAGAAATTCTTCCCGGTAATATTGAGGAATTTACACATATTTTGGATCCTGATACCTGTTCTTTTCTGACAGTGGGTGGGTTTTGTAATTTGGAGTAAGTTCTAAGTGTTAGACTTGCCTTGAAGGTCTAAAGAGAGAGAAGAGATTGACCTATAAACTGGAAAGTGTTTCAAAATAGCTGATACCTCTGTGTATTTGTGTGTGTGTTTTTTTAGACCTGGCAAAATCCATGCCTAGGGCTAGGTAGCAATGTGTTACTTGAAGAGCACTACAAAGGCCTACATGTGTTTAGATCAAGAGTTTAGTTTCTAAACCCTGCAGATTTGGATGTTTTGTGGTTTGAGGAAAGCTCTCTGGCTATTCACCAGGTTTTTATTTTTCTAAGCCCTATTGTTTGGAGTAACTTGAAAAAACGGCTATGAATTCTATCTTTCTTCATACAGAAAAAGAAAGAAAATAAATCAGAGTCTGAAACATATAGAGCAGTAAATAATGCTAGAAGTATATTGCAAGTCCTCATTTTAACGTGTTATATGCAGAATGTTGTGCTATCAAGTTAGCTAAATATACCTCTACTAGCTTATTCCTAGAGTACTATCTTTGATTCAGAGCCTTGACTCACCACATACCATTCTGGGTTTTTCTCTAAAAGGTTATCTTTACCTTGTCTCTCCAAATTGGTTTCTCTTTGCAACATAAAGTGGCATAGAACATAGAATATAAGATCATTAAAAAGACAAAATGTGTATTAATGTGTTCAGTCACCTGCAAAAACAGATGAACTCCCATCCCAAATCTGGTTTCAGTGTTAGAACTGATGCTGTAACATACACACCTGCACACACATCATTGAAATTTCTGGGCAGAGCAGTA